>JAIPMN010002341.1:0-49405 GCA_020650975.1 Apostichopus californicus
ATATATCTAATATGTACCTTAGGTCGACAGTTTAGGCTAAAAAAGTGTAACTTAGTGTAATTTAGTGTAAGTGTAATTTAGTGTGTAAGTCAATGTAAATGTCGACCTAAGGTATCATATAGAGTTATATATATATATATATACAGTGTTGTAGCCACGCCGGTCGGCGCCGGTCGGGCGTAACCGCCACTAGTGCTTGCCGACCGGCACTCAGAGTAAATCAGCATCCTACCGACCGCCACTCAAGCTTCCTACCGACCGTCACAAAAATCAGTGAATCTTGAATTGTTCAGTGATGTCGGAGGGGCATAGGGTGTATTGAATAACATACCTAATTTTAGCTATTCACAAAGATAGGAGTAGAATAGAGCCACCTAAAGCCATTGAAATCAACTAAAACCCTGTAGCTTCGGGGGCTTTGCCCTCGAACCCCACCAAGGGCCCCTGGACCTCACGCAGAGAAGGGCTCGCTATGCTCGCGGGCTGGCTTCGCTCGCCATCGTCAGACAAATTAGCCGCCACTCTCTTCAAATTAGCCAGCACTTACTTTCTCCTGGCTACAACACTGGGTGCAGGCATCATAGTTTTCCTATTTTTTTTTTCGATCAAAGATATCATTAGCAGTAACGCAGACGAAACTAAGCTGATGCTCTTCAATTATTTCTGTTTTGGAGTTTTCTTGTTCCCTAGTTCTTGTAAACTGTTTAACCATGGATTTCAAATCACTGATGCCTGTAGACATAATACATTCAGAGGCAATAGAAATGGCAGGCCTAACCATCTTCTAGTTCCATCACACGTGTACCTGAAATACCTTCACAGCATTCTGTTTCCATTTTCAGTCTCAGACGTGCAACCTCACGTCGTATCCAATATTAACGAGATAACACTGAGAGAAGAGGAGCCCCTGCTTCCTGTAGATTTTCAGGTAGGAAACAACATCATCACCAGGCTTGGAAATTCATTGTTTTATATATAAATTTTTTTAACATTCTCTTGGTGCATCAAGGCCATTTCACTATTTGCATCTTGTGAAGGTCATAATGTGCATCTGCAGTGTGTCCTGTGGCTTTTGATGAGTACAAGATGGTTGTGTTTATATCCACTCAAAAATAGCCCTAAGCCCTTATAAGGTGCGGTGCACTTACTACACAGGGCTGCATCACCAACCCGGGGCAAATTCATTATCTTTTCAAGTAAATATCACCATAAAATATTAATATTTTCATAACAGATAGACCACCTGTTTTGTTTTTTTGTTTTATTTTGTTTTTTGCATGTAAGTGTTGGAGAGTTAGTGTTGCAGTTTATGTTGTTATTTACAGTTAAACTTACCAGGTAATAAGCCTTTATGACAGAAAAGAAATAGTTGATAGCATTCTTACAGAGTATTTTACAAGTCCACTGGAAGATAGTACTTTGTAAATAAATTTACATAATGAAACACTCCAACAGATCTAATAGCTGGAGAAAGAAATGATGCCACTATAATAACTTCCTACCCAGCTGATCTGCCTTTCGATCTATTAATTTATTTATTGATCGACCTATTTGCGTGCATGCTGTTGCCAAGATTGCATGCAGTAATTGTTTCACTTGCCAGCAACTCATCTTGCTAATCGAGATAGGACTGCTAACCGACCAAAATGGAACCATAATAAACCATAATACAGAGTGTTTCGACAGACTCTGGTTAACACCAGACCAACTTTTGGACAATGGGAATTTCCTTCTTCGGTAGTAAGCATACAAGGAGTTACACATATTTGGACTTGAGTTTTTGTTTTAAGAGCAAATAACTAATAATTAATGTGAATATAATTTAAGTATGCAGTGCTCCAGTCAATCACTTGAAGGAAGAGGAAGAGGCTTCAGGAAAGTAAAAATGATTTAATAAGATGTTTATTAAACCTGTACACTTACAACTCACAAAAGTCCACTAATATCCGTGTCTTGCATTGTTACAGGAAGGGGAACTGGACGATTTAACTGGATTGATAGGAGATCAAATGCAAGAGACTTTAGCCAGTGTGCCCTTACCTGATGATGAGGAGTTTATCCTTTCTGGGATTGGAGACGGCGACAACATTCTGACCTCACCACAAAGGTAAGACTGTCCTCGATGATTCGTTTATAGCTGTTCGATTCAAAGTCATCTTCTTATATAGATATTTACAAATCATTATGAAGTATCAAGATTAACTGAGACAGAACTAGTTGTGACCAGCATATGACGGGCCTCACTTAAACAAAATGGCCTCCAAGAAAGATAGTGACCATTGAGAGGAAACAAGAATACAAAATAACTAGATTGAGAAGTACTAGAAACGAAAAAGTAGGAAGTAATGATCCCAAAATAGAACCTATTGAGAACCCGATCAGGAATAACTTTCAAGATGTTGTGATAGAAGTTGCACATTTAGCTTAGCTGTATTAAGTAGATCAATGTGGTTCTTTTTTCTTTTTGTATTTTTTAGCCTTACCAGTGATTGAAGTAAACCCTTCTGTCATGATTCTTGTACAAAGTGCAAATATTTAACAGTACTAGTCCGATCGTCTGAGATGAACAAATTTCTGTTTGTACAACCAAACTCAGCTTTGGTGGTTGTCCTATGGAGGAGTGGTTGTATACATCAAATTCAGATTGCATTGTGACTAAATACTCCCAAATAGGTGAAGTTATAAATTTAGTATTCACCCTCCATCACTTTGAAGATACTGAAATGACTTCTTTACTGAAATGACTTCATACTGAAATGACTTAATGACTTCTTTACTATTAACAGCGCCATACATAGTCACCGCACTAGAAGTGCCGGTCAAGCACACCACAACTTATGTAACACAACATTCGGTACGTTAAGTTTAAAGAATCGTGCTATGAGGACATGGAATTCTCTAACTGCTACTATAAAATCTAAACCATCTAGAGTAACATTTAGAAAAACGCTAAAAAAAGAAGTAATTTCTCAGTATTGATACATCGTTTATATTGTATGTTATTAATTATTCCTTATTAAGACATTAATTATATTTTCATTTATGTATATATGTTTTTTTTTCTTTCTTTCTTGGGAGTCCTTTACCTTGTTAAGCCTGAATTGGCTTTTTAGAGGACTTCTCTCCACATGTGTATATTTATTATCTGTGGAAAATAAAAAAAATAAAAAATGAACGGAAAAAATAGTTGTAGGCCTACAATATAATTTGCCAGAGTGACTTGTTACTGGCCCAAAAGCTAGTGTTCTATTCACCAAAGCTACAGATCTATACATATTGGTCTTTTTTTTTTAGGATAAAAAATTATGCTGTTTGGAGAACCAGAAAGTAAGACCAGGTTGTCCGTGGACAACCAGAGATATGGGCTTATTGTTAGCCTTCGTTTTGAAAAGTAACAGATTTGCTCAGGGTCTAGTAACATTCATTGTTTGCTAAAGTCAAACAATGTATATTTAGTGTTCATCATCTAACGAGTGATGGGAGGAATTTTGCTCTAATAGTCTCTTGTATACAAATTAAAACATTGTGAATAAAAAGGTATGTAGTATTCATTTCCTGTATTTTATTTTTCCTTCTTCTTTTCTTCTTCTTTTCTAATTCACATTAGACACGGTGAAATGTGGACGATTGAAGAAGGAACAGGAAAACTTGTCCTGAGCCCAATTGAGAAAAGGAGTTCAAAGAGGATTACAAAATCGACCAAAGAATCGTTAACACGTGAAGGAAGCTTGTCTCCTGATGCAGATAGAGATGGGTTGGATAAAAGGAGCAGCGATGAGGGAGGACCGCCTGAATTCAAAACACCCCAGTCTCCATCTGGTCAGGCAGTAAGTAACAATAAAACAGATGGTTACAATTTTGCTTTTGCTTGTATCATGATATTTTTCTTTAGAAAAATACAGAGTACAGATATTTTACACGATAAAAAGAGAAAAATCACTGGTTCTAAACTAAATGAAGATCTGTGTTGAAAAGCAGTTTAACAAGGAATTATTTATTTGAAAAAATGCTATGCAAACGGCCAACTTGAGATCTGCTACACAAAATTTTTGACCCTAAATTATTTCCTGGTTTAAACAGTACATTAGCATGCAACGAAAACATTTGCAAACAGCTTTAGAAACTATAACACCTTACATTGTTCTTATAACTCAAAATTGATTTGAAATATTTTTCAGTTGGGAAAACTGCATTGACATAGAACATTATTTCCATGATTTTTGTTTGATAATAATGATAAACTAGCCGTGAAGGTGTACTTTGTTACAGGTTGTTTCCTCAAGCTGACCTCACGCTGCTTGACTGAAGAAGAGTGATAAAGACTCAGCTTGACTGATGTACCTTACATAGGTTTCAGTAATCGTCAATACCCACATAGTCCTACAAATGACTCTCCCACTCTGAACAACTGTTTTCTGTTAACAGTCCATTTTTAGGTCACTTGCAAAATTATTTCGCCGTAATTGTTCACTTTTGCTTTAATTGTGCAGTTGTTATCAGGAACTACAGGTACCCTACACAGGTCAAAAGTACCCTGCATAGCGGTCATTGACATCTGCAAAGCTTTCCACGACTAAAGCTGACGCAACTGGCTAAATATCCATGTCAAAATTAGTCATATCACAAACACATGTACAAACATGCACTTCCCGACTATCCACAATTACTCACATTAAAGTGGTCGAGTCGGTTTGCATTCAGTAAGGCAGTGCAGCCAGCGTAGTCAATGTAAGTTATCTTCGCTGATTTCTGATTTTTTTTTTTATGGATGCAGATCTTAGTGAATAAATTTATCATTCAACGGCTGTCATTCTCTGCCAACTATGCCCTAGTTGTGGTCCTCCCTTTCATTTATACCAGGTGGACGTCCCCATCCTGCGTCTGGCAGCTATCCGAGAGCAGGAAGAAACCACACCCTCCGCTCCCAAGAGGGGGAGGAAGAGGAGAAGACAATTGCTCTTTGTGGACCTGAAAACCCAGCTGAGTAAAACTGAGATCCGGTCCAGTATGGAGGATTTTGAAAAAACCATCGAAAGAGATGTAAGTTACTTTAATAACACTTGCGTTTAAATTCAAAACAATGCTTGTACCACTGAGCTCCTTAATTCTCTCATGCATTTTGCTTAAAAAAAATGTTTGATTTAAATGGGGGAGATGTGGGGTGAGTGTTACATCTCTAAGTTTCAGATTTAAAGCACAATTTGACTGGTTTGTATCCCTAATGCTCACTAAGCTTAATACGAAACAGAAGATGCATGAGACACCATCAAGCCACCTTTGTACCCCCTTGGCAGAGGCTTTGAGAGCCAGATTGTGCCCTGTAGACATTTACGACATCCCCATCCCATATTTTTTCCGACCCCTCCAAATTTTGTTCTGACCGAGTAAGGTGTGATGATGACGTTCAGCAGAATACAAACTTTAGTTTGATTTTAGTTTCACCCTGAGGATTCTCAACTCGCGTGTGGAACGATTTATTTTATCCATTTTATAGTGTGAGAGCAAATGGTGTTTAAGTTGGACCAAAGAATGAAAAGTGTTTGAAAAAGAACTCAATAAAATACTACAGATTAGTCTATAACATTTAACGCTAGCTGAGGTTGCCCTGGTAGTGTTGTCTCTTTATCTTATTGCTTCCTTTTATTGCTGTTTTTGTCTCTTATTTTACATTTTTTTTTTCACTTTGTGTGTGTTTTTTGTTTTGTTTCATTTTTTTTTTTTTTTTCCTTCTTCACTGGCATATTTCATGAAGCTGAAAGGTTCATTGCTAAATTCTATTTGCTTTTTGCGATTTTTTGACTTTTTATTTTTATTTTTTGTGCTAACCTGGAAGATAAACTTGAGACCGAGCGGCATTTCCTTACTAACTGAATAAATTTATTCCACCACAGAAGGCATTTTTGTTGATATTGTTTCCGTTAATGTTTCACTGTTTGTTCAATTCTGCTTGTTATTTCTCAAAAGCGTTAGTGTTTCTGACTACAGACAGGTGTTGTGCTTTTGGCTGCAGTCTTTTCTTTGATGGTAAGTGATTTTCTAGTTATCAGCAAATTTTGCCTAACGTAAGGGTAATTCTTCAGGATTTTTGTTTTTTTGTCTTTGCTATGCAAGACTTCAAATTTGTCCTCTAAATATGTTTTTGGACTATGGTGGGTTGAATTGTTTTGTTTCTTAGCAAGTAGCTTGTAATAGGCCCTTATTTTAAAGGGAAGCAGGGGGAGGGATTTCCCCCAAACATAACAAACTTAGACATCAATAAAATCTTTGTTACTGCAATGTTTAAAATTATAGAAACTGTGTTCCCAGCATTTTTGAAGAATGTTTCTCTTTCAAAAAGTGCGTTCAATGTAGTTTTATCTATGTCTATGGAAACATTCTGAAAGTGACTGTTTAGGAATTTTTTTTTATCAATATTTTCTTTAGATACTTGCAAATCCAGATCCTCTGCCTAGTGTCAAGGAACTGTTTAGTGAACCAGGAAGAAAAGGTATGCACTTGAATGACTATATTAATTAATGAAGGAATGACTGAATGAGTGAGGCTATGTCATTGAATGAGTGAGGCTATGTCTCTGTAGCCCATTTTGGTGTTCTGTGTGGTTTGTTATTAAGTCCTCCATTTCTGGTCCTTCAACTAAAATGTATAAATGAGAAACTAACGCAGACTAGCATTAAAGCCCGATGCACAATGCCCTACTAATCACAACCAGACTCAACTCAACTGTAGTTAGGTAGGAAATGGTGGGTAACCGGGCAGTATTCCGTGTGCTTAAGAGCAGACTATAGCATTAAACCAGACGCTCACTGCCCAACTGATCACGACCAGACTCAACTCCAACGTGGTTAGGTGGGAAATGATGGGTAGCTGGGCAGTGTTAAGTGTGCTTAAGAGCAGACTGTAGCATTAAAGCCTGTCGCACACTGCCCAACTGATCACGACCAGACTCAACTCAAACGTGGTTAGGTGGGAAATGATGGATAGCCGGGCAGTGTTAAGTGTGCTTAAGAGCAGACTAGCATTAAAGCCTGTCGCACAATGCCCAACTGATCACGACCAGACTCGACTCAAACGTGGTTAGGTGGGAAATGATGGGTAGCCGGGCAGTGTTAAGTGTGCTTATTTTTTGGCATGAGGCCTTATAAAAGCTCCATTCATTAGTAGCAAACAGCATATGTGCTCTTATGACGATAGAAAACAAGGTCATCACAGTCAAGTTGAGTTGTGATGTGTGGAGGGCTTTAGAGGTCAGCAGTGTAGTCCCCAGTTGTGCCAGGAGGTCAAACTGGTCACTCATGATCAAAGTGGACTGCTAGTGTGGTCATAGTGGGTTTACTTGAAAAGAAAATGTGGATAAAAACAAACTCCAAAGATCAAATATGTTGGTAGTGAATTGAAGTACGACAGGATCAACTTTGAGATGACTTCTTGTGCCCACAAATTTCTGATATCGATTGCAACTCAGATTGCAAATATACGAAATGAAATTCCAGGGATTTCATTATCGTGTTACATGGTTACATCTTTCAGCTGCAAAGATGTCACCAATCTTGGTGGAGTTATGGCGTGAAGGGTCGAAAGTCCGCCCTCCCCTAGACACTGAACCAGAGGACAGGATTTGGAGTTTGGACTACCTTCGAGAACCAGAGCCAGGCCTGTCCTCCTCACCAGAATATGACCTTCCAGAGGTACGCTGTTTATATATCAGAAGGCATTTTATTCGAAAATAAAAATAATTAAGTTAAAGTTGGTTTATCTTATAAAACCACTTCCATCTTATATTTTGTAACAATCTCAATAGTAGTAATCAGTCCCTTTTCTTGCCTAGTTATTAACTTAAAAACACCAGATTGTGTTGGTAATTTTTTTTTATCTGCCATTCACATCCAAGAGTGCAAAACAGTTTGCTAGTTTTTGAAAATAGTGGTATAATCCTTTTTTTCCTCAAGAAAGCCGGTTACTTTTTCAAAAGCAAATATTTGAAATTTCTAGGTCTACAATAATTTTCATGTCATATTTTCTCACGCATTGCTTTTAATTTGCATGTTTATCTCAGGGGGTAAGGTGCTTATTGTCAAACGATTAGGCTGTCGATTAAAAACGACGTACTCTTTTAGTTCTTTCGTGGACACATTGAAGGATTCAAGTTACAGTATTATTGCACACAGGCTCTTTTATATTTGTCTGCTTCTTGTGTTCTATTTTTTAGAATTTTTTTTACACTTTTGACCTGTTTTGTAAAGATAAATGCAAGAATTTTTATTTGAAGCACCTATCTCAATAGAAGAAACATTAAACTCTTCTGTTTATTGATCATGAAATTAAAGACATCTTTCTTGTCAGTTCAATTCATTCAAACACTGCTGCACGTGGTGATTACTTATATATTTGGTTGGTTTTGTGCATTCATACTTTTGTGACTTTTTTTCTGGGTGTATTATCATTGATAGATACCAGAACTGGGAAGGGGTGATGTGAGTACGGAACGTTTGAGAGGACACAGTTCAAAGATAGAAGACAGCCGACTCTCTTCCAAGATGGATGACACCCCGGCATCTCTCAACATAACAGGTAGTCCGATAGTTATAGAGTGGAACAATGTATGTGTACAGAAGAGGTATACTGGTTAAATAATATGTGACATTACCCCTACCCTATCCTTCCCCCCCCCACCCCGTCCCCTTTAACATAACTAGTCCATGTAGAAAGAGAATTGATGCACGTGCCTTTTCTATTCTGTTCATTGAACTTATAAAGGAGTTTTTTCTAGTGACTTTGCTGCAAGAAATGAATTTTAAATTAGTATATGACATATTGTTCCTTTTCATCCTGAAGCTTTTGTGTTCAAATGCTTATTAAATAGTCATAAGTTATTTAGTAGTTTTGAATTGTAATTTTACATCATTAAAAATGTGAGTGCAGTCAAGCTAAGAAATAAGCTAGTATCAAATAGAAATATAAAACAGTTTCAACCAAATTCGACTCAAATTTTTGTTTTTATCCACTTTATTATTTTGGTTATAATAAATGCACAGAACCTATTACATTACTTTCTCAGTACTGGTAGGTGGCCTACAATCACATATGCAGTGATTATCAGGTATAGTCTCTCAAATTGTGGTACTTTCATAAAGGATGGCCAAAGGAAAATTCAAAATCAGAACATGTGTGTCCTATTTGAAAGGAACTGTTTTATTATTCTGTTTTCTTACAGATGTAGCCAGACTTTCTCAATCAAGAGAGGGCTCCAGACAGGGTAGCTTCATTGCTGAACCTGGCATGCCAAGGTATTCTATCCGAGTAAATTGTGATAGTAAATGAACGAAGGGAAAACTGATTGGGAGGTTATAACTACAGTATTCAGGAAGAGTAAATACACTTTTGGAAGTGACATTAGGTTTGGGGTTACAACTGCATCACCAGATAAATAATTACAATAAGTATATTGTTAATACTAGATCTTGTGGTACAAATAGTGTCACGTGCCTGCCAGAATTATATCAAAGTGAATTTATTCACCCAAATAACAGTGGAATTAGTTATTTGGAACTTAATCTTTCAAGGACATTCTCAGTGTGCAGAGCAGAAAGGTAAAGAAAGTTATGTTAATAGATGGGGCTATGCATAAATATATAATAGGATGCTTTGGTAACTTACTGATAGTAAATTTTCTCACAGACTATGCAAGTGTTCTCTCCTCAATATCTGGGAATAATTATTAAGGGTTAGGATGTCCAAGGATGCAGTTTTGAAAAGCGTTATGTCTTATCAACAAGCTAAAAATTGGGGGGGGGGGGGAGGGCGGGGGATTATGTGGGATACTTCAGTCGACCCTAGACCTCCAAAATCTCTGTTTGTTCGTCCAAAGATTAAGAAGAGCCGAAGAGAGTATCGAAGAGGAAGGCTTGATTGGACGTGATGGCAGTCTCATTGAGACTCTGCCTCAGCTAGATGAGCTTTTGATTCCAGAAGGACCGGAATTAGGCCTGATCGAAGAATCGGTGCAGATAGGTGAAGATTTTGATGTGAGAGCGATGGAAATGAGTACCTCAGAAGATGAAGACAAGGGAATTCCCCATGAACAGCTATACCAGTGAGTTTGCAGACTGTTAGAAACTATCACTGGTATTCCATGACCTAATGATCCCACTCCCTACCTCCACCCCTCCCCCACAGACACACACTCTCCCCCCCCCCTTAATGGAAGTGACACCATCTTGAACACAGCAGTTGTAACAATTAATGTCCCCTCCCATATACCTTATTTAGACGCGAAACTGGAATCAAGGAATTACTGTGCATTGGATCATAAGTTTATGTCGTTCCAGCTGAAATATTTACTTTTAACTTTTGAGTAAATAGGGACAGATGCAACATACATTAATACAGTTTATGGTTATGAAAACTTTAGAAGGCAGCTTACTAGAAAGGCTCAGAATTTTTCAATATGGAAAGGAATGTTAAAACCAATTTAACCTAGCATTCAGGGTTTGATTTAAAATTTCTCTACTCCACTAATATATCATGTAATGTAACCAACACATTAAATGAGTGTTTTCTATGTGAGGTCTCTCTCGTCACATAGAGTTTTGATAATATCCGTCATTTAAATCTACTGTGGCCTTAACATGAATATAAGAATATAGTAACACATGCTGTAATTATCTAATTGTCTGAACGTCCTGTAACTGCTCCCATATTTTGCAAAAGCTCCTTTAATGAACTTCAGATTAGGTTCTACTCTTTTATGTAATTCTTGATGGAGGAGTCAAACCCTTTCATCACCTGCTTTTAAACATAACCTTGGTGTTCATTTTTACAGAAAAATAGCAGAGCTCACACCTGGAGATGAGAGAACATCATTTCAGGAGCTAGTGCCGTTATCCACCGATAGAAAAGTTGCGGCCAAAATTTTTGCAACGTGTTTAGGTGAGTTTAAGATCTCAACTTTTTCTTAACTGTCTTGAGGGCATAAAAATGGCGTTCTTGGATTTTTCCTTGCCGTCTTGGTCTGTTAAATCCTGGGATAAAATCTGGCATATTGATACAAGAACTGTGTGGCCAGAATAACCGTTGAATATAAAGTAAAAACTGACCACCACCCCCCCCCCCACCCGCGCCTCCCAAAAAAAATGTATATTTGGTGCTACTATGCATTCCTTGACCTCTGAGAGTCCAACAAAACAGTCCTATGTATTCTAGGGGTAGATTTAGGGAGGGGTAGGCCCTTTGTTCCAATACAATGTTTTAACCATTAATTTTAGCACACTTCACCATGGGGATTCCTTTATTTTAAATCAATGTTTTCTTAGGCATCTCTATTTCTTGCCGCCTCTTCTGAGAATTCCTGGATCCCACACTCCAATTAAGCTTTTAAACTGGCGTTACATCTCTCGTTACATAACCGGTCTAGTTTTGGTATGTTCAGTGTTGTGTATTCCTTGAAAAAAAATGTTTGAATCTTGCCATTAATATTCTTCATTCTTTTTTTCTTTTTGTTGTTGTAGAATATGCTAAAGATGGCTTGATCAGCGTCCGTCAGTCGAAGGCATTTTCGGATATTTTTATCTATCGTAGATCTCGCATGGAGGTTTAAAAAGTCTGTCTGTAATGGCAAGTGTGTGGATGCAGTTAGCCTTGTCTATTCATGTCATGAGGACAGGTTTGACTGATGAAATATTTTAATGTCCTTTTATAAACCTGACGGAACATTCTTTGTAAACTTTTGTTGCTATGAAGACGAGAATCAGTCGACTGATTCCCATTGGATAGAATGAACTATAATCCATTTCTCATAAACCTTCATTTTTTAGAAGGGAGCTAGGAGTTACGATTTTCTTGAACCTAAAACAGACACATTTGAGCAAAGAAGCAACAGAAGTGTTTCTTCTCGAGGAAGCAAAGAAATGAAAAATGTTATACAAATTAAGTACTTCTATAAATATTACGATCATTAATGGGAAGTTTAGGGATTTTTTTTTTTACCAAGCATTTTTGGTAGGGTTTATGGATGCTTCAGAGAAATTTATAACTAAAAATGTATTACTTTACGAACGTTGTATTATTAGAAAGAACATTATTAATATTTTTAACTGCTAAAACTTTGACAATATAACATGATAGGATTGAGACCTGTTTTGTATAGTAAACGTACATAATTTAATGTTCAATATTCTCTACAAAGGAAATGAAAGAATTGGTAGATTAACAAATGTTTCTTATCTCTAAGATTAAGTTTATTGGAAGGTCAGTATTTTGTGGAATGTATCAAATTTATGACATACTACATTAAATGCCTGCTTTCTTGGAGGGGGGGGGGGGTGAGGGGGGCTAGACCTGAAATAAAGTTGAAGCATTTCACAGAGAAAATGTCATTTGTTTCATTATCTTACAAGGAACCTTTGTTGGTCATACATATATCAAGAAACACTGTTTGTGAATTCAACTAAATTTTATTATTGGTCTTTAAGCAAGAACTTTTATCTTGCATATGTAAATGTTGTTGAAACTTTGAAACTGACCTTTGACCTGTCTTGAAATGGATTATTTATATCGTTAATATATCGTTAATATAAAATATTAGACAAAAAATGTCATAATTTTCCAATGCTTAGCATGTCATGAAACAATTGTGAAGTTATCACTTCTTTTTTCTTTCCTTTTTTTATGGGAAAAATTGCATCTTATTGTTCAATGCATGTTTCCACCTTACTTCAAATAACGTACATTTTTAATTGACAAATTGTGTATTTTCACAATATATGAATGAAGTTCAATCTGTTTTTGTTCTTTCAATGACTTAAAATTATTTTATTAAATAATAATGAAGTGTTTACCTTTTAAGAACTCATTAAGAAGCTACTTGTTTTATTCTTTATATTTAGCATTATTTTGAGCCAATCGACTAACTTATGTTTGTAAATTGATGAAATGTGAAGAACTTCTCGGGTTTCTTTGACACTTTTAATTTAGCAATTAATTTAGTTGTTGTCTGCTCTGACAATGATAAGACCAAAAGTCTTGTCAACATTTATTACAAACAGTGCTCAAGTGTTAGGTACATAAAAATATAAACTTGAAAGTTTATGACCAAAAAAAATTTATTTTATTTTGCAACTATTTTGAATTTGAAACGAGTGCATTGCAATTGATGACAAAATGTGAGAACAAATTCTGTGTATTGGGATTTTGTAGATTTCAACAAAATTGTTACTCTTCAAGTTTTTTTTCCACTTATTTTACAGTTTTCACATGGAGCTGATGTTTAGTCAGAATAAACCAACGAAAAATTTCAACAGCTAAAGATTTTTTTTACATTTCTTTTCTCTCTAAGGAAAATATTTTTCATTTGCCCCATACTATTCTGGTTTGATGTTGCATTTTCCACTACCAACAACCCTTTATGGTAGCTAGTGGGTGAAAGTGGAGTACACTGAGTTGACAAGTTCCCTGGGTTTTATAAAGAGAACTTGAGCATTTACACTGTCATGTATTCATTGTCTAGCTTTCTTCTAAATAAAGGAAATCTAATTGAATTCTCAGTGCTTTCATTTTTAAAGTACCTTATTTAGGGGCTCAGTAAAGTGGCCTTTCTTTACCTGATCATGGTGTTGATAGGATTCCCCCAGAAAGTATGCTATTTAAAGTGTGGGGTAGTAAGGCACAGGTCAGAGGGCATGATCGATAAGATAAATATCTCAAAATGCTCTTGGATACAGGGGCGGTGGAGGAGGAGGGTTCAATCTGGAAGGGCACAAACATCGATTCAAGGGGCATTTGGCCATATTACTTTGAATTTGCTGGGCAAACTGGATCTACTGTGCATTTTGCGCCACAATTTCCAGTAATTTACTGCTTTTCAAGAAAAGAGCATATTGTAAGTAATAGTACTCTTTTATCTGAATCTTTTAATTGAATGGCACTTTTTAATTACAATTTCTAATTTTTCAACAAAAGGGCAAGTTTAATTAATAACAGGATTTAATTAAAATATGTTTCCTTTTACTACCAGAAAGGGGCACTTGTAATTTATGAAAAGGGCACTCTTTATTCATTTTTTTTACAAAACTTACGGGGCACGTGCCTCTGTACCAGTGACTCTATCGCCCCATACAGAGATATCAGTTGGATCGATCAGTCCTATAACGTACGTTGCCTGAAGGCCTTTTGTCGATAGTGTTCACAGAGATGAAAGCCTGTCCAGTCGTTAAGTTGTAAATAAATGAAAGGAAATTGTAAGAAAGAATTTTGTGTGTTTTATAAATTCATGGAAGCATTTACTTGCTGTCAAAGGAGAGTTTTGAAATAACAGAATCTTTGGGACTTTACCAATAGTCTACGAAAGTCAAAACTATTTTCAAATGACGGGCATTGCTTGAGTAGAGGACACTGTACGCAGTGGCGGAGCTAGGGGTATTGGTCAAGGGGGGCGAGAATGGTCTGTAGGGGCGCTTTTGACACTATCTAAGCGGAGCGCCACCACAGGTTGGCGCGGAGCGTACAGAAATTTTTTGGAGTAAAGAAACTTCCTAGATCGCCGGAAATGACCCTTTCCTGGCCTTGCTAATTTGCAGATAAACGAAGAATAAATAAGTGTCATCGCCACCAAATTGTGATAAATGTCAATAGGTAGATTACAGCGCAATAAAAAAGTAAATAATCGCCAATAAGTAAAAAGTGGTACAAAAGGGCGCCAGCAGTCCATTTGAGTCCGTCAGGGGGGACATTCGCCCCCCTGACTTTATGGACGCTCCGCCACTGACAGTGTACGTAGTAGTTAGAGTAGAGGACAATAGTTATGTGAGGAAAACATTGCTTGAAAAATCGTCAGCTTGTTTTTTTCACAACAAGAAAAAATAAACGGCAAGGGAAATAAAACAGTAGCAAGCTATGACTTCGGTTTATACCGAACCATGACCCTTTTTAATCGGTTCATGCATGCTAACATGCGTAAGACCTTATACATATAGATAGCAATCCCTATTGGAGAGATGATATATTTTGTTGTTCTTGACATTTAGAAACCTTGCTACAAGTTGTCTCATCAATAGACTGTTAATCTATGGAGCTTACGCTGACAAAGAAATTGAGAATGTTCTCATGCTGTCATGTATCGACTTTTCGTGGTATAATAGAAACAGAATGACTTATCCTGCAGGTGTTATTGTTATTCCTGCCGTTGATATCGATGATACACGATAAACGACAAAGGCAGGACGCCTGTCCTGTTGTTGCTAGGCCCGTTACTAAGGAAGCGATTCACATTCAGACAGTCTGTTGACACATTGAATACCTCCTAGCTGCTTCCACGCACGTTATGTGGTTGGCTATAAGATTTACTCAAAACTAGCAGGAAGACTACTTTGAGAGACTGACATTTGTACATTTCGAAAGAACAACTGTAGAGAAATTTCAAATTTTATAAGCTCAACCTGATCAGAAAATGACAAGATACTGAGTCAACTCTGTTAAACATTGACGATAATTGCGGTATAATGGTTGACTTTGAGGGTGAGTGAAAGCTGAGTTTGTGAAATCTCACGCCGTAGCCTAAAGTAAAGCCTAGCCTAGATGCTAGTGACTTAGGCCTAGGGCTAACTTTCGAAATTTAAAGCTGAATCCACTTTGCATTTAAATTAGCCATATATGCTGTCATTATTCTCATATGTTAGTACAGTGTTATAAACACAAAGTTGTATCGTTACATCATGATACTGTACGAAAATGTCAAATTCACTGTCCCAGGGATATGCCTAAGCCTAGGCCTTCCCCTCAGCCAAGTTAAACTTAAACCATGGAAGGGATGGAGTGCTTTCCACGAAGTCGATTCTGATATTGAAATAGGATAGGGCCTAGTCTAGGTCCACACTAGGCTCAAGGCTGTAAATATAGTCTCTTTATTTGTATACTATATTTTTAGGCCCATTTGGCATTTAGTTGGGTAATTCTTCTAAAACTTAGTCATAGCCTAGGCCTCTTTATAGTGAATGTACAGTATGCAGTTGGAAGCTGGTCACTTCGCCTAGAACAACCATTTCGCCCAACCTTACCATTTCGCTCAACCTGGTTGGTCATTTTTGACACAGTGGTTACATTGATTAAATATTATACTTCAATATAACGGACGGGTTTTATATATATATTTTTTTTCAATTTAATAAGGAAACATTCAGAATAGTTAGTCGGTAGGATTTGTATAATAATATAACTTCCATTGTATGCGTAACCGCCTAAAGTAGTGTAATCCTCCCATTATACCGAAATAACTCAGACTCCAATCGATATCGAACGCACATCACTGTATTTACCTACCACGAAGTAATATAACACAAAATAAATGAAATTGAACTAGTGAAATAGAAAAAGTGATATTATTCTGACTGAATATGAGTAATAAAATGGTTGGGCCAAATGACCAACAAGGTTGGGCAAAATGACCATGCTGGTTGGGCGAAATGACCATGCTAGTTGGGCGAAATGACAGTTGGGCCAAATGGTTGTTGGGCGAAGTGACCAGAAAGCATGCAGTTGACTATCCACCCAATTTAAGGCTTTTGGAGAGATTTTCATCTTGAAATGTTACTTTCCTTTATGGAAAAGAATTAATTTGACCATACTTCTGATGATAGGTAACCAATGTTTACATTATGCAGTTACAGCTGATGATTTCAAACAGTTAACTTTAAATGTAGCTTTGGATTCCTTCCCTTTACGGATTCCTTCCCTTTACGAATTATGATAAAAAAAAAATAAGTTAGGAAATGTTTCAAAGTATTAGGCCTATCATTTTTGTTTTGTCACAAGGACTTTCTTTTATATTTCTTTATGATTCACTGAGATTTTGTTCAAATGGAAACCCAAACTTTGCATGACTCCAGTACACACTTTTTAGACCTGTATGGTAGGCTCATTGTGTACTTCCATTAAGTTGATGCTCATCTTGTTCACTTTGTCCACAGTTAACAACATCTTGTGACAAGTGCTACTGTACATTACAAAATTATACCCCACCATAGCAAAGTCATTTTGAAGAGTTTTTCAGAAGCACTTTATCATATTGTGTGAACTGCTTCAGAGTGCAGTGACTCTTAAGGTGTCATGACACTTTTATAAATGATAACATTCAAACTGTGTATGTTACATGTCTGCTAAAGAAATTAAAACAATGAAGTTTACCACATGTACGTGAGAAGATTTGCTCCCAGGGAAATACAAAATTACACTCTTCATTGACCTTGAAGCTTTCAATTTAGTGCATTCTGGTGGTTGGGACATCTGTCATGGCTATATCAATTTCAAATTTTACAAGTACATTGGGGATCGAGTTTCGTCTCTCATGTTATTCTTTGTTCGTCAGTATTAACACACTGCAAGATATATTCATCAACATTGTCATGAAATCAGCACTCTAGTAATTAAATTTAAAATGGTACATTGGGTAGCAAGTAAATTTCATATTTCTCAAGTAAACAGTTGAATTTTCTATAATAAAAAAGTCATGTCAGTACTACTGCACCCTTTTCTATAACTGCTTGTCATTAGAATGATGAGATTAAATAAAGTCCAGGGAGTTCATCTCCTTAAATTACATTTAGCAAGGTCATGTAGCCTTTCAAAATGTCTGTGCTTTTCAAAGCTGAAGCTTCAACCCAGGTATTCAATTGATACCAGATCTATTTTGATATGTTTTCTTAAAATTAATGTATCCTCCATTTCTGTAAGAAAATTGTGTCTTGTGCAACTAAAATCTAAATATTGTAAATTTATGTTTTGTCATTTTAAGATGACCAGATGTTTGATAAAACAACAACAAGTAAAGTGAGCAACCCAAAGTTAACATGGCTATAGAGGAAATATGTAAATCTAAATGGCGAAGAATTTTCAGACCAAAAGTCATGAATGTAAAAGTCGTGATGAAGGGATCCTGAACGATAACTAAATCGTAATTTAGTTGATTTAAGTCAAACTGGTCAATCTCAAAATTTGTTTATATTTAGTGTGTAAAGGGTAAATATTTTATTATAGTAGCAAACTATATAATAGGTAAAAATATCACAGAGATTTGCTGGTTAATGTTCATTAATATGCATCATTTGCTCATTTTACAATAAATACAATCTTGTTTTGCTATTATGTGAAATGAAGAAAAGGAAAAAGAAACAGATGACATCATGACAACAATATACCATATGATGATGTACATATCTTTAATTGTCTGGACATATTTGTCTACCCTATTTGCATTTTTTCCAGCGTTTGGGCTAATCAAATTTGATTGTTGGTAGTAGGAAAACAAACTAAGGTTGGCCATTGAAGTAAATTGCAAACAAAGTGACCATTCGTGTGGAGTAGACTTTGGTTTATTGATGTGAAATAACTCCAATCTGCATATAGTATCCTAGCAACTGCATTCTACCTGTCCAGTCTTACTACTTTATCGAAGGTATACATCAAATTCGCATTGCTTTCAAGTACACACTAGAGCTAGCAGCTTAAAAGAAATGTGTACGGCATATTAAAAAGAAGTATGGAAGTTAACAAAAGTCCTATAACAACTGAAGATACTGGAAGAGTTTCTAAAGGCAAAAGAATTAAAGGAAAAGGGAAAGGTAGGCTGTCTTAAATGTTTCAGTTGCAAAATAAACTTGTTTCACTCTGTATACAGATCCTGTGATTTTTGGTTTTGTTTAAGTGCATAGGAATGTGGTCAGCAGTTTGTGAAGTAGTCTTTCAGTTAATTAATGGATGTTGCAAGGTAACATTCTGATATATATGGTAGCTTCCTGAAATAAAGTAAAAAAGTCATAAAAGAAACCAAACTTAGGCTTATATGACAGAGCGATTTGTGATGCAGAACTTCCCCAAACAGCTAAGAAAATCTCACTCCCATTCTAGAGATATATCCTAGTTTAAGTTGTGTCCGTGGGCTGTCATTTTGTAAATCTGTGATGTCATAGCATCACTAGGATCTTAAAGCGTGTACTTTCTCTTGGTTTTTCTATTCATATTTTGAAGGTAGATTGAAACTGTTGCCATCAGTACGTCATGTATTTAGCTTCAGGATTTAGGTTCAGCTCTTGTCAAACCTGTCTTCGTTACGGAAGCTAAACATCATAAATAAATAAAGATTAACAGGAAAAAAGGGAAGCCACATAAGGCAATCATGATGTCATACATGTATACTTGATCAAGTCTTCAGCCTTTTGTGTGAAGAAGGAACATTGAATCAGTGATGTCTCCCAAGTAGAACAAGATTTTAAGTACTGTAACTATTTGGGGAAGATGTACATTATATTCTTCTGCATTACATAGACTAATAACAATGGTTTAGTGCCGTTGTCATGCACCTTTAGTATGTAGACATGGTCACTTCTTAACTCAATCATATAGCTGTTCAAGTTGGTAAAACCTTTTGCAAATGTTACAAAAAAAAAGAGGAAAAGAAATGAAGAACCAGCATTTGAAAGTTGTCATTATTCATTCAGGTAAAACATCTGAATCTGTATGAGCAATGTTGCTATATGTATGGTCATTCATATTCAGGTTTCCTATATAAAGTGCTTCCCAAATTATCATTAACAACCCCCCCCCCCCTCTCTACAAACTTGACCCAGAAGAAAAGAAAACAGAGAAAATCAATGAGATGTTTCCATAGTCCTGAATTCATTATTGATTAATCAAATTTTTCTCTGTTTTTTACCTGTTTACCTAACAGTGCTAGGATGAGTTTGCAAAATGCATGTAGGTTTATCTCTATTTAAGCTGGTACATCTTACTGGTATTGATCATGGCAAAATGTATTGTACATAAATGTTAAATTAAATCTCCTGACACTGTCCACATACCACTCCCCCCCCCCACCCACCCCAACCCACAAGACGAATTTTGTCATTGCAAATGTGCACTTGTATACAATTACAATATGTTTCTACAGCTATTGTTGTTCGTCGACATGTCAATCATTAACATGTAATGTGAAGTATCATGCCTCTGTAAAACCAAATCAATGATGGGGCCTTCATGCCCCAGGTCAAACCTGACTGTCGTCAGTATTGCTCCTCCCACATCCCCCCCCCCCCCTCGTCACTCCTCCCCCCCCCCCCCTCGTCACTCCAACAAAAAATTTAAAAAAATTAGTACTATAAATAGAGTGCAATAGTAATGACCTTCAAATTTTCATTTCTCAAAAAATGAATTAGTATACTGAAGATACAGTAGGTAATCATACTTTTGGAATATTGTTTTAAAGATCAATAACCAAATCAAAATTTATTTTGCATCAAAAAATTCATGCTTCTAAGTAAGTTTTCTGCAGCGCCAGTCCACAAATCATGGGGCATGATCCAAAATGTGGGTAGCGAAGTTGTGATAGGTTGCATGATTTTATTCAGATGCTCAGAAATTGATCTACTCTTTTCCAATCTTGCTTGACAGAGATTGATTTAAGTTACTATGATTTTATTTTTTAATAATAATCAAGAACATAGACCGTTCTAGCTGTCATGAATTTCTGAGCATGGGTTCTGATGGGGGGGGGGGGGGTCTGGTGGGTAGGGCAGTCTGGTGGGTGGGGGTCTGGTGGGTCATTGCTCAGTCCTCGAGGGAGATCCTGGGTTGTGGGCCTAAATTTTTGCGAACCAGTGCTCTGAAATTCAGTACTATTAGTTTCATGTATCATTTAATGTTGGTAAACCAAAGAAGTTTGCTTTTCTTTCCCTACCACACTCTTTTTTATTTTAACTTAAGTTTCTTTTTATTCTTGCTAGTTTTAAGGTTTTTAGTATGACAGCTGGGCTATTACAGGTCAGCTGTATCAGCCCCAAATTTGACTAGTGTACCGCTACATATTGCTTAAATTTATTAAAAAGTACCTCCAAGTATTCATTTTCTTAATATTCAATAAGGCAATTACATGTCTCTGTAAGGAAACTTGCTTTGAGGGTCAGAGTAAAATGACATTTGGAAGTTTGAGGCTGAGTGACAATTATTTGAATATCTGATGGTCTTTAAAGGCATTGAAGACTCACCCCAAAACGTGTGCCAACCTGTAAAAAGTGAACTTTCCATTGCTTGCAAGTGAAGTTTTTTCTTGTCGCTACAAAATGCAGACAGTACTGAAACGTGATATCTTGTTATGTTTTATCTAGACCTGAGATGTCCATTGCTGCAATGGTACACTGTGTTGTGGGTATTGACTGCAGCCTGTATGTATTGACTGTACCCTAGTGTCTAATTACCGACGGTCGCAAGCTGTGTGTGTATTTTCTGGGATCGACTGTGGTGTCTAACACATCTGTTACACCTCATTCAAAACTAGGTCAGAGTCCGGGCATCAGATGTTTCTTTGTGCGTGAGTCTTCACTCCCTTTAAGTTCTCCAACTAGCACAATTGGTTGTCCAAAAAACACTAACATAGAGAGAATATGACTGTGGGTTGACTAAAAAATATTGAAAAAAAAGTATTTTGTCTCTTAGGCAACAATTGTTTTGTTTGTCTTACAAGATGTTTCTTTTTAGTTTGTCTGGGATCTGCCTTCATCTCCTAAACAAGTTGAGCAAAGAATCCAGAAGTAGCGTCTGGTTACATAGTAACAGGTATCATCTCAGTATTGATCAGTAAATTATACCACCAGAGTAGAGTTACAGCTGGTAACCTCACAAAAGAACAGACTTACCTTAGCTTACTTCTGATTGGTTAATTGGATCTTTAGTAAAGTTGACTTTTACTGCACCTGTTTTCATGTTGCGTTCCTTGTCACATTCAAAAGTAGACTAAACATCTGTTACTGAATGAGGAAATTTATCTTTTATATCCAACTGGGAGGTGTAGGAATAGGCTAGGAGCCCAATTTGATTTGTGGGGGCTGTAACGACTTGCCCGAAAAATATAACCAAAGTTTTTCCCGCGCTCCGCGCACATTCCACATGTTGATGTGCATATCATATAGGCATGAATCGGTTATTACATCGCATGCCAATAACATACTTGTAATCATTTTCCGTGTTATAACCCTTCCATATTGGTTATAATTATTGGGAAAGTCGTTACAATAATAATGAAAAGAAAAATATAAGTTAACCATTGAAAAACACATTGCAAATAATTTTTCTTTCAGTAGGTGCCCGAAAAATTCTCAGCATATTGCCTGAATTTTCACAAACATTTTTGGTTGGGGGAGGGGGGGCTGCAGCCTCCTACGCCTATGCTGGGAATAAATAAAACGATAAGAAAGCTAAATAAAGCTTTATAGCTGTCTGAAGTTAATATGTTAAATATGTACAATTTAGTGGTCTGTTGCTTAAAACAGTAGTTACATTAGTTGCATGCTGCTCCGAGTTCAAAACACATTTGTCTCTAAAGTAGATTTACTGGAGGTTAAGAAATTTTAATTTATTACTTTAAAGTTAAACACAGTGGTTTACAATTTGGTTTGTAGAGAAGATTGTTTCTAACAGTTATTTGATATTCCTCAAAACAGCCACTTTATGTTGCAAACTGTGTTTTTCTCTCACTTCATTTTTTTGTCCAAATATTCTGTGATGGGGCTATTACATTTTGTCCTCAAGGAATGTTAAGTTGTGTCATTTGCCAAAGTTCAAAGGTCATCTGCATTGGCCCCAAATTTTAGCTCACTAAAAACCGCTAGTATGGTACTCTCCTGGATGCTCTGATCCTCGTAAATTATTTTTCTTATCAAAATAGACCATTAATATTTCAGAGTGGGGGAAGTACCACTTGCCAGTCAAATGCTTGTTAATGACTTGAGAATGATTGACCATTATTTGACTTTTTAATACCATTGTATAGGGAATGCATAGGGAATATGTTGGAATTAACTTGATAACGAAACGCATCTGTTGGCCTCTCCTCCACACCCTCACCCTCCCCACCCAGTAAACACACTGCTAACGTTGTTTGATGAAAATATCACATTTATCTAGAGTAGGTTTGGATGACTATTGTACTTCTGTCTTCACCACTGTGATTGTGTGTACATATGGATTATCTTTCCCAACCCTTTTGACTTAAAAGCAAACAACTAATCATGTTTTTTCATCAGCTTGATAAAAAGTGTCTCTTTAACAATCCAAACACTATGACATCTTGACATAAAACATCTAAGTAAACCAGTCGAGAAGTAAAAGTGTCACTTTGCCAGCTCGTGTTATCGTTTTATTGTCGAGTGTTTGAATTTTTTGTTCTCTGTCGTCGTCGTCGATCGATGTTGACAGACGTTGAGATTTGCCAAACGTAAGAAAACATTTCAAAGCGAAAAAAATTGGTGGACCTTTTATTTTAGAGAGCTTTGAAGAAGCGCCGTAAGGGGGGACGGAACATTATAAGAATGGAATGACGTAACACCTTAAATAGCTCTTTGCTCCCTCCCCAACCTCCTGCAGAGAGAGGCAAACATTATTCCTCTTTGTGTTCGGGAGAAGGCTATTGTATAGAATTATTGATTAAGCTAGAAAAACATTCTTAATATTGATTCCTGGGCCCAAAATCAATAATAGTTTACTCTATTTAGGTTCAGTGATAGAAAGAAGTGATGATTTAAACAATATAGAGACCATCCCATAATCAATATTGAACGGAGGTGAACAGTTTGGAATAGCAGGATCCTCTGTAGAAATGCGAAGCTAAGAGTGACATTCTTCTTCAGTCTCGGATCTACATCAGTTGACGTTGTTGATACCATCTTTACAATCTTGGGAGTCATATACATTTGCAGTTTGATTGTTCACAAGTTTGACACATATTTTTATGCTTTACAGTGGAAAAGTTATATTTAACAAATGGAATACCCAATAGATAATTTTTACAAAAATTGTTTTTAAAGACTGGGAATATGGTGTCTATGAAAAGGGTTTACTTATTTTCCAATGTGGAATGAGTTTATGACTGTGATCACTGGTATTATGAAGCCAATGTATTTCATTGCCTTTGTGTACACCTTCAAATATCTGTAAAACAATGGCTGCATTGTTGGAGAAGTCATATGGAGGTTATAAACTTCCATCTCTGGTGACAAGCCCCACCCCTAAGAGTATCGGTCGATCACCAACGGGAAGTGCAAAGTCCACGGTGTCTTTACCGAAGCTGGTCCTCAAAGCTTACGGTACAGCATATTCAAATTCTTTGAAGAAGAAGAATCGTGCAACAAGAAGAAAGTCCCTGACTACAGGTAGCGAAAAATCCAAATTACCCAAATTTTTGCAAAGTGATATTAACCAAAATGGAGGTAAAAATTACCAAGGCTCATGGATTCACTAAATATTGTTTCGAGATCTGTTTTAAAATTTTATGAAAACTGTAGGTGCTTGGGCTGGTAGGAATTGTTCAGTCGCTTTTTAATAACATTAATGCAACTTCTGCCTCCAATCTGTGGCACCTTTTGCTATAACTCACAGAAAGATATCAACATAGGATATTTTCCAGTAATAGTAGTACCAACATGAGCAAGGAATAGAAGAATCATGAAAGGTTTTTGTGAGCTGATCAACTACAAACATATATTTTTTAAGGCATCATTGTGTACTTCTCTCCTTGCTCACTGATCACTACTGTACCACGCTAGAATTCCTTCAAACATTCATTGTACTCATCAAAATACGATAACATTTAATCAGTCTTAGATACCCTCTTAGCTTTTCTCACACAAAGATTGCTAATTGGGGATGATAATATAATAAATTCTAATTGATTGAGATAATTGGATGCTCTTGACACTTTAGCTTTATCAATCAAGTTAATCCGGAAAATGAACCCAGATTCAAACATTACAAATTTTCCGGAACATTTGGAATCTAACAAAGCCACAATGTAATGAGGATAAAATATGCAAAACAAAAACAAACATTTTTTTTGAGACTAAATTTAAAAATGTTATTTGTACCTCAACTTTCCGTGCTTCTGTTGTTTAGATTTGATCATTAGATTGTATTAGAGTGAAGCATTATCGTTAAATATTAAAATTTATTAATTGGTAATGTCTCTTTGTTCTTTCGACAGTATCCAGGGAAAACCATTTTGACAATTACAGTAACTTGAGAGGAAGGTATGTAAACGTTGTTGTTCGTCCTTTTTGTATTTTGGTTTTTTGGAAAAACTATGGAAAGGTAATTTAGAAATTAAAGATCAATCAATATTTGTCCCAAATGTTGGCATGCTGAAATTAGTTTTCAAAAGTATTATCCTGCTGGTTCTGTACGTATCTTCAAGTTACGTCCATTTTAGGAGTGTTTCATCAGGCAAATTAATGTTTCAGTTAGGTAAAAGTACTTTCGGGTGGTAGTAAAATACTTGTTGAAGATTGAGCATATGCGTGACTATTCTAGACGATAAGTTGTAAGGCATCATTAATAGTTCACTGAATTGAAAATATTTTGAACTAATATGGTTTTGAGAAGTCAATCATCATGCTCACAAATTATTATAATTAATTATGAATTGGTGGAAAAATTACCAACATTTTCCTATTCCTGACATCTAGAAAACTTTTTAACGGTCATTTTAATTTCCTTTTTTTGCATTACGTTTTGTGAAATAGTTGCATCTTAAAATTAGCCACCTCTTTGCTGAGTTACCTGTCTCCCCCCCACCAAAAACAAACAAAAAAGCCTGCTTGTTTATTATTGATTGTTTCATGAAATGATAAAATACTGTCATAAAAAGAGATGCTCATTTAACTGATCTAACATCACATTAGCAACAGTGCACACAAGGGCTAATCTTGACAACTTTCAAGTGACAAAAGGTTATATATTGATTTTTATGTTGCCTCTGATGTACAATGGTATTAAATGGTCTCTATGTTCCCTAACAACTCCCTAGTTAAACTAAGTAGTCCAGCCACTTTCACAGGCATTCTTCAGGCATTGCCATATTTTATAACAAATTGTTCAAATGATCGTTTATGTTTGTGATTATCAAACTGCATTTGTTTTGCCTAAAATTTATTCTTTATTGTCTCAAAATTGAATTTTAATATATTCTTTTTTTCTGTTGTTTACAGAGAGAGATGTATTTATTTAGCAGAACCAAAAACTAACAAGACAATATGGCTGACCAGCGTTGGGTGAGTTTTAATAATTAATGAAGCTCCTTCTCTCTTTGATACCCATCTCTGCTCTCTGCTATTGCACAGCGCCCTCATTGACCTTCCTTCGGTTCAACGTCCATCACCTCTTCCTTCCAAATCTTACGGGCGTTGACCCTGAGGAAGGTAAGTATTGTTGCTTGATCATACCCAAACATGGTTTTTGGGTGTACCCCTTATACATAAGGTCAAAGCAACAAAATGCCATTAAGTGGTAAATGCTTTAAGCGTACCCTACATATCTCTACTCTACTACTGCACTCTGACTGCTCCTCTATTGAGCTTAGTGTTATTTAGTACCTTTTAGTATATATTAAGTATATATTAATACATAATCTTTCATTAAACATATCAAGCCATACCATCGAGTTTTCTTGCCAGGGGACACAATAGTGGCCATTTGGAACTGATTTCAAATATGACGATATTTTGTTCTCCGATCAAACAGGCCCAAGCTGGTTTGGGGAAATCAGGAGACGATGTGGCCCATCAGCCCCGCAGCCCTGGAGGCCGAATCTTCAAGGAGGGTGGAGGAATTATCAGTTCCTAAGAAAAACTTTAGACATACCCTAGATGGGAACGAGTGAGTAATAAGTCTTTCAATGAGACAGTAAACTATATGTTATCTCATATGGGAGTGCGTTGTGGTCAAGTGGTTAAGGCAGTGGACTTGTGATCTAAGGATTACAGGTTCGAGCCCTGGCCAGATCATTGCGTTGTGTCCTGGGCAAGGCACTTTATCTCCATTGCCTCCCTTCACCCAGATGTATAAATGGGGACTTGCGAGGTGACTTGTAAATATAGTTGCATGCCCTGGTTTGTGGCTGCACCCTATGGGAAGTCCCCCAGTGGACACGTGGTTGTGGTGCACTGTGGTGCCCCAGGAGAGATTGTTTGAATTGTGCACACTTTGGTGTGTAGGTGTGATAAGTTACCAATGACCAGGGTTAAGTACAGCACGGCGAGACTTAATTGTAAGTTGCGCTATATAAGAACTGATAATTATTATTATTATTAGAGAGGGACGAGAGGCCAGTAGCGTAGGTTCCACTTTATTGTCGTTTCACTGATACAGGTGGTATGTACTGGTGTGTACATATTATGGCATTCAATCTGCACAAGACAAGTTAGGGATACTTGTGGAACTAGACTCCTGTGATTGTTGGTGTTTATAACCCTGCTTTTGTTTTGTGATTAATGCTATTCATTAAGGGACAGTAAAATCCATAAAGACAAGCGTGTCCGCGACCTCACACTTCCATCGACTAAGATAGAAACAGTACGAATACATTCTAGTGTTGGTATACATCCACTCTTTGTGTTGATGAACCCCACAGAACAACTGGAAGGTTTTATAATTTACTTCGCTGCCTTGCTTACTTGTCTCCTCACAACAATAGCACTTTCTCTCTACCTCTGAATCCAGAGTGATCTATTTAACGTAGTGCACCCTTGGCGTCGATCACCGAGGGTAGTTTTGGGAGATCAGTGCTTGAAGAGCAGAAAATTACAGCAAGATTCAGAGGATTGTATATTGCTGCTGAACTCAACATATTAGATTCTGAATTTTTCTGCCTGCCTGACGTATAATTGTGCTGAAACACCTCTTTTGATTGCCTTCTTGATTTAAGAAGATTGCAGTTTTTATTTATATAATACATTGACAATTGCTTTTCTTCTCAAATTGTACAGACGTATTCATGTATTTAGCTGTGGACGCAACTCTGTAATCTGGGATGTCAGTCCACTAGCCATGAAGACAGAGCCCTCCGATAGAATAGTTTCCTTAGCTCAGACCAAGTCACTACCACCTCTGTACCAGGAAGATAGGTAAGTAGTGCTTAGATGTTATATGCAGCTCCCCCAACCAAATATTTTGGTGAAAATTCAGGCAATATGCTGAGAATTTTTCGGACACATACTGAAAGAAAAATAAATTTCTGTAACGACTTGCCCGAAAAATGTTGGTTATATTTTTCGGGTAAGTCGTTACAGACGCCCCAAATCAAATTAAGCTCCTATAATTATGTCTACAGAGTACTTTCATTCAGACAATGTTTCGCCCAGGATCATTCTAAGCAATCACAACACAAATGTTCAAACTGTTGCTCTAATTTCCACAGCATTGTGAATTCAACAAATCTTTGGTGCAACAGTTACAGCCATGGATCATTGCACGAGGTGTGAAACATCTTACTGAAGTTTATCCTTCCTGCGCTTTAAGAAAGTTTATGGCATTGTCTTAAAGGTAATAATCACTTGTTTCTTTATTTATCTTTTCAGAGCCAAGCATTCCTTCAGTTGTGGTCGTGAGTCTCCAGTCTGGACGGTGTCTGATGCAGCACAGAAAGCAAAGGAAAAGGATAGACTAGAACAACTAGCCAGGCCAAAAACACCTCACAGAGATTACGAATTACCCAGACAGGTAACTAGAAATGATTTCATATACCATGGTATGGGTGATCTGTGTTGTGTCTGGCTGTACTAGCCCTATCTAAGTTACCTCACAGAGATTATGAATTACTTAGACAGGTAACTAGAAATGATTACATATACCATGGTATGGGTGTTCTGTGTTGTGTCTGGCTGTACTAGCCTGATCTAAATTACCTCAAAGAGATTACGAATTACCCAGACAGGTAACTAGAAATGATTGCATATACCAAGGAGTAGAAATTACCTCAATATATAACCAGTACTAAGAGGGATATGCTTGGAGAATCTCTCTATCATTTCATCCTGTACTATAGCTAGGCCAAGAAATATCCCCAGAGATAATATATGAATTATCAGGACAGTTAACCAGTAATTAGAGTCACATACTTTATTAATTAATTTTTTTTTATTGTTTTGAAGTGTTAGGTACATTCACCAACAAACTTTCTGCATTCAAGATCAACCAAGCATGTTAGTATTTTGATGCTTGCTTTTCCGGCAAACTACTTAAAATTGGAAGTTTAAAACTACATGACCACAAAATTTGCATTTTGCACAAAAAAAATTGTTCACCTTCTTCTTAGTATCTTCCTATAACTGATGCTGTTTACATGAGCATCATGACATGACAAGCTGTCCTTGTTTCAAAATGTTTTACCAGGACAACCAAAGTCTGTTTTATATTTTCCTTCAGGTTGAGTCTCTAGTCAGCGACAATGCCAAGAAAGGGCGGGCTTCAGTGAGAGTAGAACAATTGGCGAGACCCAAGAGCAGACCACATGGGCCATTTAGGGAACCAAAGTGGCCGGTAAGATGTTTAACCTCAGATCCCCCCACCCCCTCCCACCTCCTCCCTGAAGCAACTTAATAACATCAGTGTGCAATACAAAGCAACCCCTCACCCTCTCCCCAAAACATTACATTATTTTTAATAGAAACTTGTTTTTGATCCTTTCCATACTGGATCGTCATGATGTGTAGAAAAATCCCTATTTCCCAGCTCCTATCTCCATAGCAACTATAAGAGACATCTGTATTACCTCAAGCCCTCAACATATGCTATAAAGTTAAAATACTGGTCACTTAATGTGTATACTTCAACAGATAGTTTATAATCATTCTCTGTGGAATTAACCGTGTTGAGACAGTTCACCCTCATCATTATTTATGATTTCTCCATTGTACAGGAATAGCTGAGAGGAATGATAACCTCAGGAAAATTGCTTTCTCATACTATTTCATAATTTTAAGCTTGATGAAAATTTTGGATACAGTTGTTGACTTCCCTGAAGTAAAACATTAGATCTCTTTTCAGGTTTCTCCAACAGCAAAACAAGCAACAGCATCAACTAGACAGATTGAACTCTCAAAACCCAAAGGAGTGGCCGACGGCTTTCTCCCGGCTCGATCAACTCTATGGGAAGTCCGCAAGTCCGCCTTGCGGGCCCACGCTACCTCCAGGACCCACGAACTGTCCAAGCCGATCGAAAGAGCCACCATGGACCACGTGCAGTTCAACCCCGACGCCTTCATCGTCAGCGAGGCAGCGAAGAAAGCCAGATGCCCACCACGGATCGAGGAACTCTCTCAACCCCTCAATAGGAATTAATGGACCTGACAATAACTCAGAAACAACTAGAGCACAGCCGTGCTGAACAATTGCTTTAAAAGAAAAATTAAACTTTCGATGCAAGAAAAATGTTGACTGTGCAAGCATGCCTGACTGATGAATATACCTGACGTACTTTAAAGGGAATGCCTCGTCTTGTTTTAATGCAAAGAGTTTTTTAACTTGGCTTCAGTGTTTTTCGATAGGAGGGAAAATATCGCCCCTAACCCCCGTAACCCAAGAAGCTCATCAGTACAAAGAATCTTTGACATTCCCTCGACATCCCAATGAAATTTGTGGGTTGGGTCAAGCAGAAATCACTCGTTATTTGAGCAGGTTCTCCATATATTGCACTGAATAGTTCCAAAACAAAAGATTATTTTCAAGAACCTCATGGACAAGAGTGGATAGCTGCAATAAAAATGGCCAGTTTTCCAATACTATACATATCTTGGGTGTGGTTAAACTAAGTTTGCATACGGTTGTCAATCATGAAACTGTAAATTGTTTTGGTATCTCAGTATATACTATCTTTTAACCTCAAGAGTTTGATCTCCTATTGTTACTACGGTAATAGAAATTTTGTCGCAGGTCATGCAAGATTCTCAAATTTTGCCACAAGTCACTTATGGTACCCTTGGGCTCTTCAATAAGTCAAATATTTATCCAAGAAGTTCTGCAGAGAACAGACTTTCTAAGGTTTATCTTTAGTAAACAGCACTTATTTTGTTTGGCTTGGTTCAGTAACTGCTGAATTAATATCGAACCTAATTCTGGTCTGCCCACAACTGGCAAGTTAAGAAATGTAATTTGTAATTTTCTTAATTGTGAATACGTCTTCCATCTTTACTAACATGTTAATCACATTAAATTAATACATTAATGGAAAGCTTCACATATATACTCCCCATTTCTCATGTATCTGTTTTCCTTTTTTTTTTGTTTACCCATTCGAATATCTCTATGGCAACATTTTGTTATCAAATTGACTGATTAATGAACCATGAGTGCCTTATTTCATTCTGTATCGTGATGTATTTTTATGGCTAAATGCCACAGTTCAAACCCTGTGATTCCATCAATCATTACACTACACGAGGCGACTTCCTCTCGATTTTTTTACCTCTAACCTTCACAGGTTTTTTCCTTTCTGAAATTTAGATATTTCTGCTTCATGGTAATGACTATCGATTTGCACAGATATCCCAAATTTTGAATGATACCCGACTTAAAATACGTTTGGTAACAGTATTTCAAACTCCTGTGTGTGTTTCCTCACTGGTAATCAAACCAAGTCATTCTTTTGTTCTTGAGTAATTATTTAATTATATTATGCACTAATATTTAATCACTGCTGTCTATCTTTCAACTTGTATTCTACGCACCTGTAAACATATTTGAATCTGTAAATAATGTTGCAAATAAATATAGCCAACTTTACAACTAAATCTAAACGATGGTTCTGAACTTTCTTCTCCTATGCATGGCGGGTGGTGATGGCTGTATGTGTCACATTGGGGAGAGGGATGAAAAGAGGAGGGGGTGGTGGAAGCATGTGCATGAGAATTTATTCTTGAAAAATTTAGAAATACCAGAATTCTTAATGGAATGTCAAGTATTGTGCTTCTTCCACAGTGGCAGTTATTGAAAATACTTAACCTTAATAACTATCAATATGAAACTATTCTATGGTAGAAACATGTTATATATTATTTTATTAGTTACTGGTTTGCCTTGATTTCATGGAAATACTTTGTTTTGTTTTTAAATTCGGTAAAATTTTTGGCCAATTGGAAATAAGTTGCTCCAATGTAAAATACTACTGCCTTGAAGGAATTATTTGACGAGGCTAAGCAGACACACTTGTCTGTTAGAAGCCGCATGTCTTCATACTTACCCTGCTTCCCATTGGGTGGAAGGGTGGCTTGACAGAGCTCATTTTTAAGTCTTCACGATTTGGAAGAACATGTCACATAGCAATAGCTTGGATTTCTCCTGGATGCAAAACCCACCTTACTTGGCTAGCCAGGGAATGTACCCACAACCTTCAAGGTTTCATCGCTTTTAATGCCAATGCCTTGATCACATATCGACCAAAGCCGTTCTTCAATTTCAATTCATTCTAAAAGTCTTCCTCTGCTCAAGATTTTGGCACTGTTGTTTTAGGGCAATGCTCCCCCTCCTCTCTGTAAATACACCTAGAGTACACTGAGAAACCAAGTGGGGAGGAATACATGTCAAGTGGTGCATTCTGGGTAGGCCTTGAAAGGGACGAGACAAAATGGGTCAGACAAATCCGGGAGAGTCTATCATTGGACGGTTTCAAGATTCCACACAAAAGAAAACAAAAAACAAGTTATTGAATTGAGTATGCCACTTTTTCCTTCGTTTTTCTTATTTCACTTGAATTTCAATAGTGCAAAATCAAGCCTTGTAGGATACTCGCACATAATTTTTTTTTCTTTTTTTTTCCGTTTTGTACATTTCATTCGGTAACAAAATTCAACCATGCGATCTACTGTGCAAACTAAACACTGGAACTTTTTCAATATCTGCTGTACAAAGGGGTTTGGTTTTTTTTTTCCTTTTTACAACAAAGAATATTCATGTTTAAATTTTAATCTTCCAACACATTTTGAACACTTCAAGAGGCTTTTCTTGTCACACCATATGATAATATACAACTAAGTTTTTGGTTTTTATGTACATATGCTATACAAATTGTGAAGAATGCAAAACCTTTTTTTCTACAAAGCAGGATTAAATCTGTCTCTGGAAAGTTCCCTGAATATCTTAATGATCAATGACTCTGTATTCCTATTTGCATTAAATCTATTTGTTTTTTTGTGGAATAAACGTCTTTGTCACACCCAACACGCCCTGACTATATATGATCATACTTCAAAAGAACAGCAATTTAAACAATAAAACAAAACAAAAATAAAGATGGACCTAAAACTAAACCCGACTAATTTTGTGAACAAATATTCTTTACATGTATCTGTGATTTTAAAATTCCATTCTAAGACACAAGCAAAAATGGAAAAAAAAAAAAAAATTGTAATGATTTGTTCTTTTCGATCCTGAGTGTTAAATATTCATATGATCTGAAATACTTTTTCTTTAAAAAAAAATGAAGACCAATGATGTATGGCTAGCAAGGAAAAACATTAAGCCCTTTTAATTTATCTTTCTGGCACCAAAATCATTCCCTTCCGATTACTGAATTCTCTAAGCTACACATCATCAACACATTCTTATATAGTGAACCAATTTACTACTATACATATCAACACACATAGGATGCCACGCATGTTGAGGTGGTGGACCCAGTGAGGTTGCCCCTGGTGACTGTGACTGTTGTAGATACCTCAAAGTGCTTTATTAAACCATTTCACAATTGTAGATACCTCAAGCTGCTTATTAAACCATTTCACAATTCTGTTGGTCATGCATGGGGCGAAAAACTTACACACTCCCATACACACGTACCATCTGGTAAACACATTGAAAAACAATTCTAAATACATGCAACCCAATTTACAGGCAAGCTCTAATATTCCTGACAGGTAAATCTTGGATGAACAGTTATGCATCCATCTCGCTAGATATAGTCTCTAATCTCTAGTGACACACACTACAATCTATGATTAACACTACGCAACAATTACAACCATCTGTTCTACCCCTAATGTTACCATTATCATCACACCACAAGTATTAACTAACTTCCACTGCTCCCTTTCGTGGGAGGAGACAACTTGCAACCATTCCAATCCACTTTGCTCCTGCAGTTTCTTATCCATTCGTCTTTGATCAGACTTCTCTTGACTATTTACTCTGCCTCACACCTGACAAATTACTTTGGGATGTCATGCACATAACTTTTCCTTTTAATAACTAAGTCATACATTTTATTCTGATACTGTTACTACTATTCTCAAATTTCCTCCAAATACAATAAACAGAGAACACCTTTAAACCTTGAGCATTGGTCATGTTTTAGATTGAAAGTAAAACAAAGTACTTTAATAAATATTATTTCTTTAACGTTCTTTCAGTTCACTTTGCAATATCTTCTGCTTGATTAAATAATCTCAACATAAATTCTTAGAGCTTAGGTATACATCCCAGAACAATTACAGATAGTCCTCCCGGCCCCCATCCCCTCCCCCCTCCCCAAAAACGTTGCTCTTTACTACGTCGTCTCTCCAGTACCCTGAACTAATGGATCGTGACTCATGAGGACGCCTATGGCATCTTTGATGGCATGGTAGAGGATGTTCTTTATCTGCAGTTTATCCTCGTGGTTGCTGTGCGTGTTACTCAGGTGGCGGAATTCATCTGTCAAGTAGACGCATTCTTTGATGTGTTCTGGGGAAACAAAGTCCTCCGCTACTTTGATACAAGAGTGAAGATTCCTCACCTGGTTAAAATAGAAAACACAGAAAGTCAATTAACACCAAAATGGTCAATCGGTAACCGATTCAAGACTGTGAGCTACAGATCACTGTTGCCAACCAACATCAGGAGTCAATTAGGGATTTCAATACCGTTGGACAACATAAAACCAACCAACCAAGTTGTACATAATTTGTTGTCAACCAGCCTGAAATTGCTCCAACTGATATATTGAATACTGCTTTAACCTTTAATCAAAATCAATCACATGAAATATGAAAAGTATGAAGACATGCGGTTGTTGGTACCCAACTGAATAAAATTTCACCTGTGTTCTGCTCATACAACCGGGTGACCTAGTTTGTTATCCTTGTAATTCCTGATTGTTCAATATCAACAATACTTAAATTTGACACCAGTGTTATTCAAAAGTGGAGGTGGGAAGATGGCAATAGTAGTGTTGAAGAGAGGGTGGTAAGCATAGGGCATAGAAGGGGGCAGGGCTTAGAAAGTAAATGGGGATAGGGGGGGGGGGTAGCAGGTGTAGAAGAAAAGAAGGCTAGAAGGATGGAGAGATAGTTGTTACTCAATAGAATACCATTGCACTCACTTGATGCGGTGCCCCAGCAGGAATGAATACGGCATCTCCCAGACACTGAGCGATGGCCCAGCCTTCAACCTTGTACTCCTCTTTGAGCCGAGCCAGTTTCTCTTCGTCCAGATACCAGCTCTGGTCGTGGATGGGGTCGTGGTCCAGGAGGATCTGCTCCCCCTGCTCTTCACTCAGCTGAAAATGAAAAACAAAAAGTAACAACATTGATGTACTTTCCTTCTCGCCTGACTGAACCACACAGTTCAATACCTCCTTTAGCCATCTACAGTTTCTTGGCATGACTACAGTTTTGTTATTGTTATTCTACACCTTGAGCTATTTTGATGACTGTATCCTCTTCCTAGAGCTCCTGTTACAACCATACTCTGTAAAAATTACATTCTGTGCTTTACTCACACTCAAAATTGCAACAAATTGTAATATTCCTTACATGATGGATTTTCTGCCTGTTAAATTATATTACTTTCTAATGCTCCCCTCCCCACCCCAACCCCTTTTTTTGGAACTATTAACACCCTGCTAATAGTGACATTGGTCAGAAGGTGATCAGATATACTGTGTGTGCATAAAGCAGATTTTCTTGGTGTGAAGGGTTGCAAAGTTTATAAGATTTAGACAAAATATCCCTCGTACAGGTAAACTATTACTGGTCAATTTGAAATTGATTGTAATAATTCTGGTGCATTGGGCAACACATTGAAAATAACATTCCTTATCAGTCAAAAACAAACTCATAATAAGTTAATAAGCTGTATTATTCCTCACCTTATTCAAGAAGCTACGTATTCTTGGGGCATCCCTAGCTCTGAAGATGTGCCATAACGCCCCTGGTGTTTCTTTGTCTTCTATCAGTCTTTGACGGGTCTGTTCGTCCTTACAGTGTTCCTGGACAGCTTCTACGGCTTCTGGGGTATGAAAGAGGCACAAGCAGGGTTTAAAACGAGCTCACAAAAGTTAACCCAAATTATGTCAAATTTTAACCTTATTTTGGAGTCTTGTCTTTCTATTTGATGTTGAATATTTACGAGGGTAATAAGGGCTCCTCCCACTGGTTGGGACAGACAATTTCTAATGTTACTACCCCTCTATACTATCCTCCCATATCATGCTTCAAAGCACTTGTACACACAGTATGAAGAGTTCCAAACCTTTAACTGACTGACAGAAACAGGATCTACTCATACTGTCAGTACAAGTTTTGTCTTCTATTTGATGTTGAATATTCACGAGGGTAATAAGGGCTCCTCCTCCCACTGGTTTGGGATAATTATGTAATGTTACTACCACTCTATACTCTCCTCCCATATCATGCTTCAAAGCACTTGTACACACAGTATGAAGAGTTCCGAACCTTTATCTAACTGACAGAAACAGGATCTACTCATACTGTCAGTACAAGTGCTTTGAAGCATGACACGAAAGGCTCACAGAGTTTAGCAATGACGAATACAGAATAGTGGCAAACTTTTGTCTTCTAAAAGAGAGCTTATAGCCTTTTATTAACGAGAAAACACACCAAATAACATCAATGACATGTAAAAAGGACAATGGAAGGAATCATAATATTGGTTTCTGTATCATTACTTGAAATGAAAATTGACCAATCAAGCTAATGGAAACAATACACCAAAGCAAACAGAAGTTCTTAATAATAATAATAATAATATTTGATTTTATATAGCGCTTTATACCAGCGATAGGTCTCAAAGAGCTTTACAGACGTTATATTACCCCTGGTCATTGATAACCTGTCTCAGAGACAATCCCTCCAGTCGGCAGCAGTTATATACTGCGCCCAATGACAGGTTACCTCACAGGTACCCATTTAACCCCTGGGTGGAGAGAGGCAAGTGAGATAAAGCATCTTGCCCAAGGACACAACGTAATGAACTGGGCAGGAATCGAACCAGCAATCCTTGGATCACGAGTCCGACGCCTTAGCCAATTGGCCACCATGCTCTCTGGTCTAATGCTTGGCCTAATACTTGTCTAATACTTGGTGGTACAGTCGTGAGAATACGTACCGCTGATCAGAGCTTCAGCCTTGTCATCATCCTTCTGACCTCCATGGGGAATACCGACGTGGACCATGACATTGACCGCATCCGAGATGTCCAGATGGAGATTCGTAGTGCCTGCACAGGGGTATCTCGCAAGACCTGTTTCGTTAAAAAAGGGGGGGGGGGAAATGACATGGAACGGATTAAAATAACTGAACGCCCAAGAATAAATCTCAAATAGAAGATGGTTTGGATTGATGGTGACTGTACTGTCATTCATTCATACTGATATGACACAAACAGTCTGCTGGTCAGATCAACAAATCTTTACTTTATTGATAAAAAGGAAAAAAAAATTGTGTTTGAATTCCAAATGCTAAGTTTACTGTCACTGCCTTGCAAAATACCTGTCATCCCTTCAAATCCTTGTGGTTTTTTAATACTCAGTTTCAACACCTCATTAGTAAGTTTTTACCCATCACCAGAACAGTTCTTTGAAACCATCAAATTGTCTCACTTCTTACATGTTCTTCACGACTGTCTTGGAGATGCCACATTTTACAAAACATTTTACATTTTACAAAACATTCGCATGAAAGGCAGTCTTCTAAGATACACGGTCGTAATGTTCAAATATCACAGAGCCCGATTCTTTTCCCCCTTCCCCCCCCCCGGAAGATAACCTCGCAGCGGCGGAACTCACCATACGCGTTGTACATCTTTGGTCCAAGGTCTGGTTTGACAAAGAAGTCTGGTAGACGTGACGATAGGTTGAGTACCCCATCTCGTCTGGTGTACTCTGGGAGAGGTAGATTACCCATCAGGTCCTCAAAGTGCTCCGGTAGGATTTCGCTGAAGTCCTCCGCTGGGGGCCAATCCTTGAGTTTGAGGATCATCGACTGGCCTTGTTTGGTCTCCAGTCGATCTGGTCATTCAGAAGGAAATGCATAAATTTAACAATATTTTACCATTTTACTGGCCTATGATTGTTGAAATTTTTTGGAAATTTTTTGGAAAATTATGAAATTGTTTTTTGGCACTGGCTACCAGGAACACTTACAATGATCATTAAAAGAGGGCATCACATTAATAAATGTTGCCAAGTTCAATAACTTCATGACTGACATAATGCTATATCAGTAGATAAGAGCAATAACTTTCAGCTTTTCCTTGAAACAGAAAAATGGAATGTTCACAATCATGTTGAATCGATATCAAGATATGCTTCCCCCTCAGATTCTTAAGAAAACATTTTTTTTTGGCAATTGGCCAATGTAAAAGCAAAATTTCTGCTGAAGGGTCCCTTTGGATCATCATTGCATGTCGATGCCAACACAAACCAATTAAGTATGCAATAACATGGTTGCTTTAAAGCCAAGTTTTACTTACTAGGGGGAAACCTAGATGAAAACTTTCTCTTCTTTTGACTCTGAAATTCAAAGCTATGATATGTCAAAAGAGACCTTGCTTGCTCTGAAGTGGAAGAAATAAACCCAGAATTCACTTTTGTAATTCATTTGCCAAAAAACGGTAATATATCACGACCTATTTTGTCATTAAGCCTCTGAAGAAGATCCTGCTAGGATCAAAACGTCAGGCCAACTTACTTTTACACATTCTATTACACAGGCTCTCTAGTGGATAAGCAGTTTGCTAACAGTTTTATTTTATTTTGAACCTATTTTGGAGATAGTGAAACAGAATTTGGGCAGATTTATTCCAGCAATGCTCAGTTTCCTGTTTCATACATCAAACAATACTCTCATGTTAGCTGGTATGATAGGGGAGTTCTATGATAGGGGAGTTGGACTTACTTGTCAAATCTTCGAATCCATCCCAAAAGTCTTTCATCGGCGCGCCCTGTATGACCGTTCCCTTGCGGCAGTCCACGAGATCGTTCTCTATGTTACCAAACTGCTTGCTGAAATACCGCGGATTCCAGAGGCTGGACTTGAGTTGTTTTTGTATGTTACTAACCAGCACAGGCTGATAATAAACAAGAGAAAAATAGCCCATTGTTAAGTGATAACATTGATGGGAATAACTGAACATTTTAAGCACATGAATAAAGTCATTCGTCTCTTTGTAGCAGCCATCCGGCTACTCCTCCCCCACCACGCCACGCACATTTTTTATCCTGTTAAGTTAGCACAAAAGTTTTGCAATAAAGAAAACTTTGTATTCAAACCGACCAGACATGGCATCTAAATCCTCTTCGTATACAATTCAATTCTTTCAAGCAATGTTAATCTTTACACATTTTTAAAATATGGGAAACATATAAAACCCTTTCTTCTTTCTTATGACCAACACAACAAAACAAGGCTAATAGACACTAAATATCCCATATTTTAGTTAAGTGTATGCAATTCATTACTGATTTCTCACAAAGGTTGCTGCTGCAACTTACCACTCCTTTGCCCCACTGCTCTTGGAAGATCTTAAAGTTGCCTTTGTTAGAGGGTTCGTGAAGTCGGAGGAGTTTGCCATCGCAGAGCCACGAGTGAGGGACGTCCGGGTAGAGAAAACTAGACTCCGTTAGGGTATTCTTGGATCCCGTCTGGATGGCTGGAGGAGACTTAAACATATTAAACGGCCCTCTGGAGGGTTTCTGAAGGCTTCGATCCGGTTTGATGCGAGGTTCCGCTATATGCTGCTCCACCACCGTGGCTATGATGTCCTCAAAGGTACTCGTCATTGTCCTGTGTTTGCTCTTGACACTGTTCTCCTTTTTGGGGAGTAACGCCGATAAGAAAGAACTACCGTCCACGGGTCCCCCGGGGGTACCCATCTTACTGGCCGTCTTGGTGAGAAGTTCTCTGAGAGTGGAACAGGTCTGTCCCATGGAGGAGTTGGAGTTCGTTGTGGGGTCACAGGTCACTTCCGTGGTGGTATCTGCCGCTGTCTTAACATTTGAACTTGAGTCTACTTGCGTCTCTCCGTTCTGAGATGAAGGAGGAGGAGGAGCTTCAAAGTCACATTTCGCGTCGTTTGATCTCGAGGTAGCCACGTCCGCTAAGAAATCCAAGGCAGAGGTACTGCTGGAAGTGGCGGTTATGGTGTTTCCCGTGGTGCTAACCATGGTGCTGCTGACTGCATTCTGCTCTGGCTGGACTTCCGTTTTCACATCATTCTGCAGCAGGGATAAATTGCAAGTTCATTAAACATTGTGCTTTAGATTAATCTTGCATAATAAAATTTAGTTTTACTCGGTGGTTTAGATTACACTGACACAAATGACTTTAATCTTTCACATATTGTTTTGTTGTTTTTAAATGGAAAGACTGCTTTATCTGTTTTGCAATCATTCCATTTATTATTATTTAATTGGAGTTATTACATCACTGTCCCTCATTAGAGACTTCCAAGCAATGAATAAAAGCAGCAGCTTTTACAACCTCCGTGATAATATAAACTTGTTGAGAAATTGAATAACAGGAAACTTGACAGGGATGTTTTAGACAATGGAAAAGAGCATAGACATTTAAATTTGTTTGTAGCAGAAGAGGATATGCACATTCAAGGACAGCATCTGTGGGACAGAAGCTAACAGCCCTTGCATGATAACTAATTAACCAACTGCACCCCCCAATCCATACACAAGCAAGAATTAGGATCAAACAGACTATCTATGCATCAAGGACAACCACCAGACATTGATGGTTTCTATCCCTATTGCTTACATGGTAATCTTAGTTTTAACAACTTCTCAAGTTTCATTGAAGTACATCGGCCTTCCATGACTCATTGAGGTAGACGACATCCGAGATACATTTCGCTTCAAACCATCCGTAACGTTGTCAGAGCAATTAAATGCTGAAGAGTATTTTTTATGCAAAGATGCAGCTGGGATTATTTTGTTTGCTACCAGTGAGGCATAGAGGTGACATTTGCAGTCAACTACTGATTATTATCCAAGACCTTATCTCACTACACGCATGAACATTTTTTAAATGAACCTTAAACTAGTTTTGGCTGGTATCTGTGTTGGTATGTACTTTGTATGACACAAGAGGTAATGCAACAAAATGGCTTGAGGGAAATGGTCATATGTTAATCACAATTGCGAAGGCACACAGACTAGTCCTACAAGGTGACTGGACCGATGATTTAATAAAAATTGAGGTACTACCATCCACTCTGACATCCACTCGCTGAAAGTGTCAGTTTTGCCCGCACTTGTTTTCAGAGTTGCCAGAATAAAATAAATAAATATCTATCTATCTACACTCCATGCATTAATTGAATTCATTTCACCTTGGAAGTAGATACTTACTTCTTTCGTGGATTCAGCATCTCCAGGGGGTGATGACTTCAGACGAGAGCAGGGACATGTGGAAGGTAAATTCCATCTTCTCCTGATCTCATGAACCAGGGTACATATATCCCAAAGAGCTGCGTGATAACAAACAATAAATAAATAAATATAAATAAATAAATAAATATAAATAAATATATATAAATAAATATATAAATAAATATATAAATAAATAAATAAAACTCCCAGTCAGGGTTCATTCAGGTAAATGTAAGAGCTGGAATTTGTCTTGAAATCCCTTCCCTGCTGCTCTATGGTTCTATAAAATGAAATTGGGGTAGGAGGGGGGGGGGGGGTGTGATCCCTGCTTACACAGTGTGCAAGGTACTGACTGGCACACAGCAACAAAAAGATAAAGCTGTACAGGAATCCCAACAAACCAAAGGGCTTAATAGCTCATGGCATGTAATCAACCCTGAGGTCACTCGTTTCAATCCCAATCAAAACAAAACTTTTCTTTGCCAGAACAAGCTTGTGATCTAATTAAACAGACCTATAACCACAAAGCGGGGCAAAAAAAAATAAAATTGTCCTTTTTGTTGAAGAAATGCCAAGATATCTGGAACTACTGTGCTGTTCAAGTCCACTAAAATTGCACCAGCTATGATGTTATTAGGCAAGACCTTACATATGACTAAACCGCCCCCCCCCGCCCCTCCCCCCCCACACCAACCATCTTACACCATTATATTTCTCTCAACAATGTGGTGGTGTGATATTTGAATAATAAAGAAAAGTTATACAGAAAATCATGTTCAAGTCCCACCCAAATGGCTCCAGGAATCATGAAATTATGCAAAGAACTAGGAATGCAAAAGATCTACTTTCCAAACCCCACATAAACATTGTTTCCCACTCTCTCTACATATACACCATTATATAGCTGCATCCCTACTTTTTAACTCAAAACTATCCAAGGTAGAAAAACAAATATATATATTAGGGTTCGAATCCCGGTGGAGGCTGGAAGTTTTTCACTGTTCGGGATTTTCCAACTCACTACAATTTCAAATATATACATATATATACATATATATATATGGATTTAAAGACTTGATTTGAGAGTGAAAGTCCTTCAGCCTCTTTTGCCAAACACTGACAAAGAAAGAGAACAATTTCAGGAAGAAAGCTTTCCATAAAGCCATCTACTACTGTCAAGAGTGCTGCTACAAAAGGGAGAGGTGAAGAGTCACCGAGAGTTTTCGGTTTCATTAATGCACCTTGAATTGCAGTCATTTCAAAGTGAGTAACTAACTCGACAAGAGGGTTCTTTCCTGTTTGTGACGAGATGAATGACCACAACACACACAATACGATCCAGAGCCTAATATGCTCTAACGAACACAAAAAAGTATATCCAGTCTCGAATAGAGCACGTACTTCCTGTGCGTCGAGAATTCTTAGAAAACAGGAACGAGAGTGAAAACTACCTAAATGTTCCGTTTACCTGAGCCAGGAATGATTTGGGTCAACATGAGATTCTCTGGTAAATGTTGTTGATCTTTGATACATTTCAGCCAGACCTCCGGGCTCTTCGCCTTCATGCTACGAGTCGAGTTGCCTGTCTTTGCCTTGAAGCAATCCGGGCAGACCACGAAACCGCATTTCGGACACGTCCAATGAATGTTGAACAGCGTCGTGTCGCACGTGTCGCACATTTCCCGGACGCCAGACACCGGACGTTTCCAGGCCATTTTCCCTGCAATGGGGGGAGGGGGGGAGAGTAGCAAGAAAAGAGTAGAATTTTAGAGAGGTCAAACACGGAAGGGAAGGGCTTGTTATCCGAGATACTTGTTCAGATAAAACACATCCCTCATACACTTCTCTTTTATATCACAAATCTGAAATTTGGTTAATGGTGCAAGTATTCTATTCAATTCATTATTGTGTGACCATTAGTTGTGAAATTTAGCTATTGGCGTTGATACAATCATCGTAAAAAAGTTAGCCAATTAGTTCGTTGAGGTACTTAGATAATTTATGCATGTACAAACTTGCCCTCAGCCATTACTTTTGGGGCAGCAGCTCTAGATCACCTGATAGGGAGTATTGTCAGGGCAAAGTAGGTTATTCCTACATGTTAACATAGTTCATGTAGCAATGCCCACAGATATCCTAACATAAATGGGTTTTAATGTAATAATTGACTAAAAAGGGGGTTAAATAATCATAACAAGTCTTCACACATTATGCAAAAATGCAGAATGTCTGGAAGGCACATTTCTTGCTTTAAGAAAGAATTTTCTAAAATAATAGGTCTTGTCAAGAAAATTGCTGCAAAGGCCATGAAAAATTGGATCTGTGCTATGGCTTCACATCTACTCTGACAACAGCTGAAGAGTCAACCTAGAATTCCCAATCTGGATTAAAGCATGATGTAAACGCTGGAAGACAGATGACATGGTTGCTATGCAATATAATTCATAAACACATTCGTACAGCAAACAAAAAGAGAGAGATAACACAACAGCAAGCAAATAAAAAGATAGGGCATCAATGAACCGGTGATGAACCTGAATGATAACAGGGAGATCATAACAATAATAAAAAAAATGGTGGGGGGGGGGGGGAGAAGGATAAACAAAATGCCCAGAACAGCAATATTACCATCAGAACATGTCAAAGCACCCTTGGCATCTTTTTCTTGCAGCACTAGTTCACAAAACTTATCTGCTGTCATCAACATGATATATTTGGACACTTCCAAGTCTGTGTTGGGGTCGTCCTCCTCAATGCGAGTCGGTAACCAGGGGCCCAGGTCCTCCTTCTCGTACTGGTCCAGTTCGGAGAACCCGGCGATGGTGAGGTTGCCCTTTTGGCTGTACCGGAGTCTCCTGAAGGCATAGAATCGACAGAAGATGTTCAGCTTGGACTGTTTGTTCCCCTTCATTCGACACTCCCTGCACTTCATCAGGTTCGGCGTGATGTTGGTACACGGCCCGTCCTGGAGGAAAGCTTCGCCGGTCTTCTTCAACTTGGAGATGGCAGGCTTGGATAGAGACCTCTCCAAATTGAAAGCTGGAATAATGATAAAAAAAAACATTTTTTTTTTAACCAAAGTGGATCAGCGGTCACTTGCGTGCTGGCCGAACTGAATTTGTATGGAATAATGAAGCGTCATGAATCATAATGAACAAACATGATTGTGATGGTGAGGTCGTCTCTGCATTTATCTCTACATAGATTTCCTCTCACATAAAGAGAAGGCGATTCAGACAAAATGTCTGTCTCTCAGAAATTATCTCAGATATTATGTTTCTAGAAAGTTCTCTTTATATGTTCAGACTGTAACAATATTAACATTTATTAACATTTATTAACATTCACTGAAAGGAATCATCTCAGATTACATCAAATTGTTCTTTTCCAACTTTTACACAATTTTGAATTGCTCCAATCTTCGCCAACTTGACGGAATCACCCAGATATCATCAGCACACTCATTAAATACGGTAGAGAAGAGACCATGAGGTCAATCTGTTAAGTTCCTTCAGCTGTCTTAAACAATGACACAGTGCCTGAAGAGAAGACTAAGGTTTGTTTTTTCCGTGAGAGGATATCGGATATTTACCTTCTCTGTCTTTCTCTTTGTGTGCCCTGGTAACGATCCTCTTCTTAGGAGCCTCCGTCATAAGATCAATCAATGACGCTGTCTGTAAGACCAAACAGAGACGAGAAAGTGAAATTTGAACCCGGAGAGAGTAGTAGCAGTGGTTAAATGACTCATTACTTGTTGTGTGGAGGCAGAGCAGGACTAATAGATGTGTGACTACGCCATGAGTAAAATGCAAAAACGGATGAAGTGTAAGACAACACCGCCAGGAAAAAGTAGAAGGTTCATGTAGACACCAGTCAAACAGACAATCAGACAGAAATTTGAGATTCAAACTGCTGCCAAATAGGGGCACGGAGGACAAGACATATCTCAGCACTCACATTGTTAAAAGATTTGATGGTCTGAATGACATTTTAGCTGAAAAATACAACCACAATGCCAAAATCCATTGAGGGGAGGGGGGGGGGAGGGGATTCAACAATGAAATTTGTTGAAGCTGGTGAGAAATTTAATTTGTTTTTAATGCTCACCAGGGGTCGGGAAAATATTTGCCAACTTACTTGAGATATCTAAACAATTCCAGGTTGGTTCCAGTCCCCCTTCCCTCCCCACCCCCCCCCCAATTTTCACACACAAACACAAACACAGACACATTCCTTTCCATTGTGATAGAAAAGGTAAGACTGTCATGCAATCAAAGACACACTTTAACAACAACCCAAGTTGAAACTGACCTAGTTCTAGGCACACAGCAGGATGCAGGGATGACTACATATAAGAATGTCCGGGCTAAAGGGCAAGTTCAATAGACTATTTGCCAACCTACACTACATCAAAGTAAGCAGTTAAATAACACTTCTCAGGAATTTATTGTATTGGCTATTTGAAACAAAGCAAGCTGCTCACTGCTATGTTCCTTTCTCATAACTAAGGGTTAAAGTGTAAAACAAGCAAACTATTAATGGAACTAATTACCATTTTGAGGTTATCCTTGAAAATAACCTTTTCCTTCCACATTTGTGAGTAACTGGTTTGCGTAACAAGGATTGGCCGACAAAAATTTCAAGTGCATAAAATATAAAACTTCCAAGATCCCGAGTTTTTTCTAATGATATCTCTAAGCAACAATACAACCCCTGCCCTCCACCTCCCCCCCCCCTTCCACTTACTTTGGACAAGTAAGTGGGTAATAATAATCATAATAAATAATTAAATAAGTACGTGCATTAAAAGTGTTCACTTACGACCTGCTTATGGTCTCCCATTCCATCCAATTTCACCTTAGTTTCGAGTCCAAGATTTAGACCGTTCACCGGTGGATGATGCGATGTATCGATGATGCATGAAGGATTCACCACCAGAGGGCTAGCTGTCCTCTTTCGGCTTTTCTTGTTCTCCCTACTCCGCCTCTGACGAGGTTTGCTGCCACCAGAGGCTGATGAACTGTCTGAACAAGTCGACATACTGTCAAAATCGTAGACTCGTTCTGGAATGCTTTTCTGAATGTCTGATAAGGTGACTGTAGATTTCTCTGTAACAGTAGTGCTAGTAGCGTTAGGGGAATGTATGTGTCCGTTTGGCAAAGATTTCGCTGCCGTTCCTGACTTGAAATCCTTCTTCTCCTCTGGTGGAGGAGGGGAATCTGTACTCTCCGAGAGTCTCTGAAGCCAAGCTTTCTTACACTTGACGTGACCCGTGGCCGTCCTGTTTGGCGACGATGTTTTCCGACTGTCGGAGGAGTCGCTCATGCTCCTAGGCGACACGGATCGAGAGCGTTCGCTGTCCGACAACGACCCATTTTTGGCAAATAAATTTGGCAGACCCGTAAGTCTCTGGACAGAACTCGGATCGGGTGGCACTCTCTTCAACTGATCCACCTTTTCTATTTTAAGTTCCACATTTTCACTGACTTTGGCATGAGTAACGCCGCCGCCAGATATTAGTGGAGATTGTTCCTTTGGTTGGTATGACTGGCAATGCTCTGAAAATGATGTAACAGCACCAGCCTTTCTGAAGTCTTTATCACTCGTGGCCACGCCCATAACCGCCGCTTCTTTCACTCGCTTTTTCACTGCCATCGGTTGATTTGGGGACTTCCTCTTGGTACCCAGACTCAGGTCCTTGGGTTCATAGGACTGTTTGTCAACTTTACGATGATGATGGTGGTGGTGGTGGTGATGATGCTCTGAGGGTCTAAGTGCATTCATCAAAATGGATGACTGGGAAACTACACTAGTACTTATGTTAACACCGGGGGAACTCTGGGAGAGAGTTGCACGACTGGACGACGCCGTGCTCATAGACTTGACTTCCATCGTCTGGAGAGCAGCACGAGACAACTGCTGAGGTGATGCAACCTTCAACGGAGATGAGTCCATGTGCTGCATGTGAGGGTGGTGTCCACTTTCACTTCTACGAACAATGACTGGCACTGAATAAGGCCCCTCTGACTTAACAGGGAGGAGGCCTTGCTGCGCCTTGAGACTCTCCACAATTTGTTTTTCCCACAAACTTTTAGCACCCATCTCATGAATTGTGTGGCCGTCCCTGTAGTCATGGCTTCCAAGACCTGGTTCATTCTTTATGAGAGGGGGTGGATTAGGGATACCTTTCTTGTCCTCATGACTGATACCATGTGGCGAGTGAGAGGAACCACGGTGTCCCAGCAGGCCATTGTCACCTTTGTCCTCATGCTTCTTACTAGACGATACCGTGTGTCCAAAGGGTACATATCCTTCCAAATGCGTCTTTGGCTGAAACGGTAACATGTACGCGGGGGCAGACTTCAGTCTGTTGTGCTCTGTCCTGACAGGGACACCGGGTCGGGCTTCCTCATACTTCAGACCCGATGATGGCTTGTTCGAACCAGATCCTGATTTGTAAGGCTGGAATACCTGGAAACCCTGGCTACTGTGGGACTTTAATGCAGACCCAATACTGTCACCCATCAAAATCTTTTCAGATTTCTTCTCGGCCGAGGACAGACCAATGTATTTAGGCTTTAACTGGCTCATGACATGCTTGTATAGGTGATCATCATTTTTGACGTCAATGGAGCTTGCAAGCTTCTGTAACCTTTCCCTTTCAGACACAATGCCAGAGCTAGGATACTGCAAATCAAACAAACAAGGTCATTAGAGTGTAATCAGTGACGAATGCTTTTACTTTCAATTTCAAGCTATTATTATACCTTACTAACTATATATACTCATTATCAAGGGCAACAATTATTCCTAGGATTGGGTCACATGTCCACTCCCCATTTAGTTTGGGGATTGGATGTAGAAACAATTAAAGTTATCACCAAATTGTACAACAGAATTGCATTCAACAATCTAGGACTTGCATCAAATAAGTAAATCATTGTACAAAGTGACCTCTTAACACCTGTAAATGGACTAAGCACTCAAGTTAAAGCATGACAGTATTCAACAATGCATACTATTGTTATGATCATTAGAGAGGCACAGTAAGTAGTATTTCTCTTAGAAACAAAGGGCTCGAATGGCAAAAACTGACAGTGCCCTACTACCTCCAGTAAATCTCCCCCTAACATTCCTCCATCCATTCCCCAACCCCCACTCCCCCCTCTCTATGAGAAGCTTCAACGTTCACCCTGATTTGGAAAATAACAAAAGTTTTATTTTCTGTGGATTGAAAATTAATGGCCAACACCGATCAAGGGATAACCTTCGACCTTCATTGATATACACTCCACAAATGATTCACTAGACTAATCCATACTTACAAGCAACATTGGTAAATATCCATATATTGCTATTATGAGGCTATGACCTTAGTTGACCTTTTACCTGAAATTCCTAAATGGTCTCAGATCGCCCATGACTCAGAAAGTTGTCAACAAAATAAAATAACATTGAACATTGTGGCAAGTGGGCTGGTACCTGTCCTAAGGGTGTCCTCTTTCATTTAGAAAGCAACGTTTACCTGCTGTTAAGGTGCAGCAGCCTCCATATTACCTGTGCAAGCCTACCCTGTCTCAATCGGTGCGATTTTATGTCATACAGGCTCTAGGCTAGGACCTTGCCCAGGTTGGTTTTCTTGATAGTCAATAGAATAGCCTAGTCTATGCTAAAGGTAGGCCTAGGCTACAGGCCATAATCTAGGACACTCCTTATGTATTAAACAGTAGCCTAGCACTGGCCTATGTTGTGCGTGTCTTACACATACATGCTCGTCACAAATATGTGACAAATATGTCACAAATACGTCACAAATATGTGTTTTTTAAGTCGACACGAAGGTCTAACACAGTTAGGCCTAGCCTAATGTCATGTTTCACCCATCAGGCATGACTGCACTTTGATTAGAGTAAATCACAAACTAGTTGGCCATGAAATTCGTCCGTGGAAATA
>JAIPMN010002342.1:0-14896 GCA_020650975.1 Apostichopus californicus
CTCTGGCAATATGTGCTTTGTTGCTGAACTGTGTCAAGCCACATATAATACTGAAAACAAGAAGCAGAAGAACAAACAAATTATCATCTCTCCAGACCTTGGTCTGAAAATTTTGAAATTCTTCAAAAGCTATTTGTCAATTTTAGTTGATTACATGTAACTGGTTCTGGCTATATTTATATACTAACTATAGATCACAAAGTTTATATAATTGTAGTAGTATTTGTTACTATGGTTAAAAGAGTAGAGCGCCCGCAATCAGTGGGCGACAGATACGATGTATGCCACTTCGTACGTAGACGAATCACCTGAATAAAATCAGGAATAAATCAACTCATCTTCTCTTCTTTGGTTACATCAGTAATATCACAACATTCTGCAAACATGAATGTTTTCAATGAGTCAGCTTAGCCAATAAGTATTTGCTAGAAAGACAAGAGGTCACTGATGGTCAACTTTGTAGGTCTGCCGTTTCTTTTCTTCAAAATAAAATAAAACTGTTAGCAAACTGCTAATCCACTAGAGAGCCTGCCTCCTCTTCACGTTGCTTTCTTCTCTCCATCCCTTGTCTACTAATCCCTATACATCTATCTCGTATTCAACGTGCTCATTAACCTGTCTGTATTCTGTGCGTGTTTTTGTCCCTTCTGTTACTGTTACTTGTCATTCAGCCTCTGCAGAAGATCCTGCTAGGATCGAAACGTCAGGCCAACTTACTTCTAGACATTTCTTTTCTCATGAATAGTTTCTTTTTTTCCCCTTTGTACACCCTGTCTAGATGTAATATGCAGCTTTGGTTCTTTTCAAGCATTTCAATAGTATAAGAATGTCACTAAGTTACTGTTTGATTAATTAAGACAATAAACTAATTACCCTCTGGCATCATTTTGCCAGTACGGAGCAAAGAGACCGGAGAAAGCAGGTACGAAGTAGACTCCACCGGTGTTTTCCACGGATTTAGCCAGTGTTTCTGAAAGAGAGCAATAACACATGGTTTTCATTCTTGCGTTAATAACAAGTTGGGACTAATATTACACTTGTGTTGGGGTTTTGGGTTTTCTTAACTTGTTCCCTCCCGATGGAAAAATGAAGAACTATTAATACATGGTGGATAAAGTGAGGGCAGTAGACCAAAATAAGTCTTGAGCAGTCATAGAGAGGGTTGAAGTGGACACAAATTAGTTAAGTAAACTACTTACAATATGGATATGAATCTAATAAATCTGAGAGGAAATATGAATCTAAGAGCCTGACTTCGGTCAGCTTGCGGCTTTGATAAGCCAATGATGGCTTCTTCGCGAGTTCCTGCTTGCAGGAGGATTTAAAATACATGTACATATGCCAATAATAACCTCCCCCTCTCCTACCATTCCCATTCAACTTGTTAGGACCCCCTTAAAACCCGTCCTCTCAAGCAACCTCCACTGATGCCCACCACAAGAATGAGTGTTCCATAAAATGGTTTTAATCTGAATTAGAATTTAAAAAAAAGGAATGAATCAGATTAATGTCTCACCTATTTCGGAAGCATCTTTGATCATGCCGAGATTATCTCTGAGCCATCTGACAGCTGCCCCACTGATAGCTACCGAACCCTGAAGAAATCAAAATTGATTGTGTTATCTGGTAGTACTGTATGGTAAAAAAGCTACAATATATGGAGAAATGTATTAACAGGTGATTACAGCATTTCTGATGACTAAAGTGGACTGATTTGTAAACTTAAACAGCTAAAAAACAGCAAGTAGTAGTTTCTTTCTTTTTTTTTCTCTTTTTTTTATTTTTTTTTATTATCATTCCATCAAGTATCCAAACAATGTACAGTTCATATATACTTTATGACCATTAGTCAATATTATCCACAAAAACCAATAATAACTTCAAATAAAGATTTCCAGTTATGCCATCTGATATCAAAAGCATTTTGCTTACAATTAGTTTGATACATAAACTTTTCTTTTAGATAAAAATTCTTTAGATCAAGTAGCTCTCTCCTGCTAATGAACGAAGGGGACTGTAAGATTGTTAAGTACAAAAACATTGGGTAATCTCATAAATGGCAGAATGTTTAAGGGTTTGTAAAGGGTGGATAGTCCTTCCAAGCCTACCACACAAGCTGCCACTGACAGACTGACTGACAGGCCAAGTAGTTTAGAATGTCACACATACACTACCATTCCATAATACAGGACTATTAACAGTAACAGTAGTAAAATAAACAACATACGCTGCTCAACGTAGTCCTGCAAAACGTAATCCAGCTAAACGCAGTCTACCAATTCCTGTTTTTGAGCTGTTTGAGTTTACAAATCAGTCCACTTTAGTCATCATAAGATTGATCTCTTGGGGGGGAGGGGAGGGGGAGGGGGAAGTGGGGGTGAAACTCACCTCTAGAGCATAAGTGACGGGGGCATCTTTGCCAAGTTTGTAACCTACTGTAGTCAGTAAGCCATGTTTGGATATAATGGCATCTGTGCCTGTGTTGTAGAGAAGAAAGCAACCGGTCCCGTACCTGTCAATGTAAAAAAACAAAAACATGTAAGATGAAAACTGTCAAAAAATTTAGTGAATTATTTTTGTATTCTCTAAGTTAAAATATTTAAATTAGTCAACTCACAAAGCAACCGACCTTGTCCCAGTAAGTTTCCATGTTTTTTTTTTTCTTTCTTTGCCATCCCCACACCTTCCTTTTCCCTCCCCACATAATATCACCATCACACTTCCCTTCTCATACAACACTTCCTTTCCCCTCCTCACATCTTCCTTTCCCTACCCCCATCTTCCTCTCCCCTCCCCACATGTTCCCTTCCCCTCGAACTTCTTCCCTTCCCTTCTCCTACCCATATCATACCTTTGCATCTCCCTCCCAACATCTTTTATTCCCCTCCCCTAAATTCTTGCTCCCCCACCTTACACATCTTTGCTTCACCTCCCTACATCTCCCCCCCCCCCCTCCTTACACCTTCTCTTCCCCTCTCAATCCAGATATAACACCATTGTAAGAAATGCTTAAAGCTTTCATCTTGGGCATCAGGTTGTGGTTTGACAATGGGTAGATATGTCTTTAATGACATCCAAGATGGAACAGTTTGATTACAGATTTAGGAAAGATTAATTACCAAACAAGTGCTAAGAGTGCAAATCGATTAGAGCTGTGCAGTGTTTACTATGCAATTGAGCAATGACAAGTATGCCTAGTATTTCACCATGTTTGTTTAATAGGTTATATGAGGCCAATGATAACAATCCCCCCGCCCCCCCCCCCACACCTCAAATAAGTTTGAAAGAGAATAGATTAAGAGATAACAGCTGAGAAGACTATCACCTTTGTAAAGCTTATAATGGTGTAATCAGAGATCAAAATAGTTCCTGATCAAACACACAGTTCACATCTGTTGATCTTCAACCAAAGAATTGCTAGCATTGCTTCCCACCACTATTTGACCGCCAGTTGCAACCAGACAGATTTGGGACAGTAAATGATATACAACATTAAGTGAAAGTGTTCCCTCCTGTGCATTTTATCTCTGTCTACGGTAATTATATTGTCAACAGTGTACGTTAAGGTTGTAAGATCATTATCGCATGGCAAATAATGTAACTACGGCAAAAAAAAATCAAATTCTTAATTTAAACCCAAAATTAATAAATGCAGTTGGCTCATAGCAGGAGAAATCAGGAATGCTAGAAATTCATGTTGCCGTTGACAATATAATTATTGTAGACATAAAAAGTATACATTAGATGAATCACACATCATCACCATGACAACGCTTGTTGCATGTCTGGTATGTTCTATGGGTTCTTTTATAACCACAAAGTGCTTGCACTTTAATAAATTTATGCTAAATTGTATTTTATGAAATATTGCATGAGCAGTAACTGAACATATCATTTTCAATGATAAGAACAATTTTCAACTAAAACATACTCATATATATACCAAATCTTCTTAGTTTAATTATCTCCTACCCATCTTGAAGATAGCAGACAGTATCAGCAGCACGCATTACTCATGACATATGTGTAATGAAAGTATGTTTTGTATCCTGAGCGATGTGTTGTACACTTTAATATTACATCAACAACTTTCAATGAAATTCTTTGACTAATCATATATTTATTTAACCTTCTCTAATAGTGATTTTTGGCTGAATCACTAGTTGACCTTTGGAGGTCAACGCTGATTGTGCAACAGACGAACTCTAGCTGATGGCACTCCTAGGTTCCTTCCTGTTAGTAGCTTTATTCTTTCCTAATTGGAATTGCAAATATAGTACAAACTCTCTCACAAGTGCAGGTGTGCCTTGATATGAGCTTTGATCAAGTTCACTGCTTACAGCCATTACAAAATTATTACATATGAATGGATCTACAACCAAAATTGTAATCCTTTGCATTTATGAAATTTGTCAGAATTTTAAATCTGTAAACGGGCAACAGAATAAGAGTTAGTTTTTTTCACTAGATCCACCTATGAATTTATGATGAGAAGACAATTTTGTGACTTGCTGTGTGAAAATTGTCCTTACTGTTTTTCATGATAATCATTTACCAGCGTTTTTCTCTAAATCCTCCAAAATACTCAATGCAAACCTTAAAGGAATGATTTTAAGTGGCCAATAAGGATTTCTTTGCACTTTACACAAATAAGCACAATCAACCAAATTCTAAAGGGAATTTTGCATGAGCTGGTTGGATTTGGTTTGGTGACAAGTATATCATCTCTCCCTAATTATCATTGATATAAAAAGCTATATGATTATGCCATACAGGGAGTTACATTATTACAGCCTAATATCCATTACTTTTAAGCATAGTTGGCTTGGCTCAGTCACTCAACTATGAAACTGTGTTAGGTCACAGATAACTCTACACATGTATGTGTTGCTTTTGTAAATACCCAATTTAGCGGCAAATGTAGCTACAACATGAGGCAAATCAGCTACTTTAAAAATATGGGATAAGTTAAGCACGATACATTCAAAATATTTCCATAGCAACACCATTACGGTCCACCCCCCCCCCCCTCAGAGGTAAAGCGAAAGAGTTTTCATGAAAATAACTGACACTCAGTTAATACTCTTTCCTACTGTGCCTCTCAAATCTCAGTTCCAAACATCCTTGATCAGGTTTATGAACAAAAAAGAAAAGAAGTAAGATTGCGAGATATTTCCATGTTCAACCTGCTCAACAGATCCTATTTACTTTTGACCTTTTGCCCAAGAATTTGCCATCTTGCATCCTAGTACTTGTTTGCAAACATTTCCTATGCTATTGCAACCTGTAATAATAAGTTGTTAAGTTGCTTTGTGACATTTAAAATCCCACTCAGAGCTGCATTTACCGTTCCTTTTATATCGACTGCATACATTGGGAGTAATAATTAGGTAATTATTAGGTAATTAAGCGGCCTTTTACTGCCCGTTTCTCTGCTCTTTAATGGTAAGATTGAGGAAGTGATGATGCCTTAAGCAAATGTGGCCTTGTAGAGCTATCTAGGTGACCCATCACATAGGTTATCACCAGGGAACAGGAAGCATGGGGGATGACAGCGGCTAGACGATATGTCTCAGTCAATGTACTTACGTATTCTTGGCCATTCCCTCTTTGAAACAAGACTGGCCGACTAATGCTGCCTGTTGATCTCCCAAAATCTACGGAAACAACAAAAATGTGTTCAAGTATTAATAAGACAAGAGGAACAATATTCTCCGATAAAATTTAAGACTGCAGGAACACTGTAAGGTGATTCCCCCAGCATTTTGAGTGAGAGTGTGTGTTCAAAGTGTATGTATGCTTGAATTTGATAGTTGCTAGGTGACGCGGTACCCTAGCAACCACCAACAATTTCCAGACTCTATTATATTATAAATGTCTTTTGACCAATTTCTTCCTTGGAGATCTAGAAACACATGCAATATTAGCCCAAATTCTGAGGGAGCCGTCTGGAATTTTATACCAAACACCTTTATTGATTCACCTACTTGTAAAACATGATAGTAAGAATAACACTATTTATTGTTGTCCTAAAAATTGGAATCAAAATCAAGCATGGTTCTTGAAAACTCCCAAGGACTCTAACTTTCTCTGAATCAAACAGAAAGTTATTAGATAAATTATCCAAACCACTCAGGTACAGGTTAGTTCAGGTCAGGTTAATTCAATCTATGTGTCATCTAGATTTTCCTACACTTTACAAACATGACAACTGACCCTTTTATAGTTTAAAAAGTTCTTTCCTGGAGGTCTTTACTCTCCAAATTGTTCTCAGGCATTTTTTAAGGAAAACACAAAATGACTGAATGTCCCAGTGAGGAAATTTTCCCTCGAAAGTTTGTAATAAAAACTGTTTAAGAAGTTTGACCAAAGGTGACTATATTTGAATACCTAGCATATTTGGGGCCAATACAGCTAAACCTTTTAAATACGGCACATATAGTCAGGACATAATTGAGCAGAGTACAACTACTGTGAAGCAGTTTCCAAGGCTCTGCATAAACTGTTGGTCTTTAATAACAAACTATGGTTCATGTGTACAAACACTACTACAATTCTTGAACCCTTGTACGGCAACTTAAACCATTTTACAGAGCAGTTTGCAAAGGCGACACCAGAATAATTATTCCCTGAAAGTACTCTTTGAGACAAATCAACACTTTCATGGCTTATTGACCTCAATATGACACCTGCAGCCCAATCTGAGGCAGCCCACATACAGTAAAAGCATGGCATTGGTAAGAACATTATAAAGTTATAGAATGCTCTTCAACAGTTGCTGAGTTGCAAGGTCTGAAAATATATTTCCATGGTGACATTATGACCCTTTGATGAGGCAAACAGATTTTGATGTTCTGGGGAAAAAATGGTTTTTTTTTTTTTTACTTCCTGTGACTTCCTGTGAAAGTGTAGAAAATATTCCACGAGGCCAAAATACTTTGAGTGGGTGAATTACTGAAGTGTACTGCTGATTGGTTGCCTCTATGAATGGGATAATACATATTCATGAATTACCCTAGACATTGGTTGCTTCTATGGATGGGATAATACATATTCATGAATTGCCCTAGACATCAACTACTCACCCCTGATATTGGAATCCCCTGTAGGGGTCCTGTGTGTAAATTGCCGTAGACCTCGGACGAGCTTCTTATTTCTGGTAGAATAGTCTTAGGGATATTAAAGAAGCTGCAAAATAAAAAAAGGTTAATATTTGGACTTAATATTTCAATCATATTTCAAGCAGAGATGAGCCAAAGTATACATGCAGCACATATATATTGTTTTAAACACTAACTTGAAAATGATACAAACATAAGGCATTATGAACATCTTGAAACTCCATCACTGCTTACTTCTGACCCACCACTGCACCCCGCCAGCCTACCCTGTTGTTCCTCTTGGGTCCATCTCTGACGACCAGGCTTTGTTAAACTTTCTTTTTAAACCGATCGTTAAAGCAGCAGTCCCATATTGTCAATCGTCACACACCTCACTATATATAGTGATGACAACCCTGAGCACTACCTGATCTATGATATTTACTCAGATTAAATCACACAGAAGAGAACACTATGATGACACATCGATAAGATCAAAGGTGATATGAACACACCTCTCTGACAGTAAACACATGTACATGTCAGTAGTCAAATCCCTGTTTGTTGTGAAGACAAACACTAACAATAAACAATACCACACCCAATATATAAAACATTTGAGCAAATCAAAAAAGAGGTACTACATTGTTAAAAGAACCCACTCCATAAACCTCCCTAGTCACCCCCCACCCCCACCTCAAATCATGCCAATCTTTTGACAGTAGATGCAATTCTTAATATCTTCTGGTAGGAAAATACCAGTGCCAATTATTTTGCTACTGGAAGAGGACAAGGTTCCACTGGCATTTAGCCACCAAATAGCCCTGATTTCAGGGCCGATACTGGGATGGTTATTAATCTTACTTGCAGAGTTTGTCGTCCCATTGGATGGTTCGAATATTCATTAGCATGGTCCTGCTAGCATTCGTGCAGTCTGTGATGTGTTTACCACCCTTCAAGCCACCCGTAAAATTCTGAGAAGGCAAAAAGAAGAGGAAATTAGTTGCCTGAATAACAAGAAGTACAATCATTCCAGTCATGCCAATGATATGAAAGTCGTTCAAGTCAATTCCTGTTGATTTTTATAATACAATGAAATTAAGGGCTTACATATACAGGAAGAAGCTTTCTGCGCTTTTACTTCGGTTATTAAGCCCTTGATACATTTTCGTGTCCTACTAGCTGATGAATATATGCAATTTGCATAAACATCATCGGTAGTACCCTTAAATATGCTAAAACAGAGTATTAAATGGTCGCCCCCATGCTCAAATTTTACCCAGCATATTACCCAGCCGCCAGAGTAAAGGTAGTTACCCCCACAGAAAGATTTAATATTTAATATCTAGCCTAATAATAATACTTGCAATGACTTGGACTGGATCAAAGTCTCTAGTAAATTTTAGGGCTGCTAAAAATTGGGGTCAATACTGATATAATATTATGCTTGACGCAGTAAACCACAGTTCATGCAAACTGAATCTACACATGCATGGAAAAGAAAAGGCTTGTTATAAAAGCCAGTGTTCATCCCCAACCATCACATGAATGATGGAGTTTTTAGAGCAACTTCCATGGGCTTCCTACCCCTCGGGAAACACTAAAGCTAACTTAAACTAAAACTGAAATGAAAAAGACCAGTGGAATTTTCTAATTTGCCCTTATATGATTGCTGTTATCTGGAATAGAAACTTTGTAGCATCAAATGGTATGATATAGTCAATATATTCATTTGGTGCAAAGTTGCACACAATGTTGTGGGAACGATTCTCTAATTTTTCTGTGTGCCCTCATCCCACGAGCACCTGTGCAATTATTAATTCAATACAACTCCTCAAGACTAAATAATGAATACTAAAATTGAATAAACTATAGAACCCACTAAAATGGGCACTATGGACAAATACCATCTCAATTCCGGCCATTTTGTGCAAACAAGAAATTTGGTGACCAGTTTTATGACCAAGGGTCACGTACAAAAGATTATCAAAAGTAAATTTATTCACAAAAATTGCACAAACACCACATCTTTTATATTGCTTAAGTACTGTTTGGTATATTATTTTCATATTACAGACTTTGACATTTTCGACCAGGCTATTGACCCTTCCAAATTAAACTATATACATGGATGCGAGGAGAGAGGAGAGAGGAGAGTAGAGAGAGGATAGAGGCGAGAGGTGGGAGGAGAGGCGAGAGGTGGGAGGAGAGAGGAGAGGGGAGGAGGGAGGAGGAGGGAGGAGGAATACAAGCTACGTAACATCAAGCAATGTCAAGAGAATTATAGTTTTTGGTGAGAGTGTATAATGACTTACCCACAGCAGCCAGGTGTCAACATTTCCAAATAGACATCTGTCTTCAGTGACAGCTGTTTTTACAGCTGCCACATTATCAATAAGCCATCTCACTTTGACTGCACTGAAGTATGTAGAGAGGGGAAGTCCACACAGTTCCTGTGAATGAGATTATGGGAAAGTTCCTGCAATTTGTATTGTCTTGAAAATTTGTATTAGATTTTGTACTAAACTTTCAACATTTACAGGGTTACCTAAAGTCTAAAGTCTTCAACAGCGTAAACTTGTTTTGTTTAGCCCCTAGATCAGTTACTTCATGTTTCTGACGTGGTACAATATAAATCCACTGCTGTATTATTAGTAGATTGCTACATACTTGCATACAGTAAGCTTGCTATGCTTGCGCAAGTTCGCTGCATGCTAACATTGCAGCCATAGCTCTGGAACTGTAAGTGTACCTATACTTGCAGCAGATTCTGCAAGCTTGCAGCAGGATTCTGTAAGCTTGCAGCAGATTCTGCAAGCTTGCAGCAGGATTCTGTAAGCTTGCAGCAGGATTCTGTAAGCTTGCAGCAGGATTCTGTAAGCTTGCAGCAGGATTCTGCAAGCTTGCAGCAGGATTCTGTAAGCTTGCAGCAGCACGATTCTGAAAGCTTGCAGTGTAGATTCTGGAAGCTTGCAGCAGATTCTGCTGATGTGCTGATTGTATTCTTAACCATACTACAAGTCCGCTGGTCTTATCGATGGCCAAGACAATTATTAACTATCAAAGAAATTCACACCTATACATGATTTGTGCACATCCAATGCTTATGGCATAGCAGTACATCCAAGTACACATAAAGTATGCACATCACTGGTAAATACGGTCAATCATTAAAAGACTTGAATTAACTCTAGTCTTCCGAAGTCTAATTATAAATGGTCTAAAGTTTGTTGGGGTGAGGTTGTACTTGGCATGACTTGTAAATAGTTGGCTTTAGGCCAATTGAGATATATGTAGTCTCAATTAACATTTAGTCTATCACCCAACAGGACATGGCATGTAGCCTCACAGACACGCTGACACATGAAATAACTAAACAAAATCTTATTCCATGAAAAAACTTATAATCCTTATTACATGTGCAATCAACTATTCAGTATATCTTGACATCAAAACAACAGTATTGCAGGAATAGAATCACTGAATCAACACCACTCTCAGTTATAGATCTTGTTCACCAAGCAAGCAGCTAGCTACAGAACTGAGCCAATAATGGGTGCACATTATAAACTCAAATCAAATCCTTTCAATCTTTTCTTCTCTATCCCAATCTTCAACAGTTAAAAGTTCTGTCATTCTCTCCTCATGTTTCATATTTTTAAATTTTTAACCAAATTCATTCTTTTCAACTGTTACATGAAAGGGGCCGCTGTATTGGTCACCACGGGGGATAGTATTTAATCCTATTTTAGGGGTAGAGGGGAAGGTCAGCAGGGCTCTCTTTTGAAACCCAGCAGCTATTGTCCTTTTCTCATATATCATGTTTTAGATTCATATCTATGTGACTGATCAGTTGTACACCAATATAACCAAAGCAGAGGTTGCAAAATTACTGAAAGCTGCTGCGAGCCACCAGATGTAACATTTTCTGCTATTCTCAGTCTGGCTATAAATATGGGTTTGAAACTGAAAACCTAGACAAATCAAATTTTATTTGTTACCAAAAGACTTCTTCACAGATCAGTGTGTATGTTGTAACCTAGTACTTATGGTATATATATGCTAGCTACACATTTCTTTATGCAGTACTTCAAACTGACTTTAACATATTTCTGTGTACTTTGTTAACACTTCACAAGGGTTACGGGTAAGTATATGACCATACCATACACAATCCCAGAATTCTTTGCGAGGCCACAAAAGACACGTACACAGACATCGTCTCCCATGGCCGTATAGCAATTGCATAAACCGATTCTCTTTTGTTCGAGATGTTTTTTGATCAAACAGTCTGTCGAGATATTTACAATAGAGGGCACAATAGTGCTTAGGGAATAGTACACAATGGAATGCACTGACCTGGGAATTTCTCAACTTGATGGCACTTTTAAGGATGGATAAAATTTAATACAAAACAATCCATTTGTAAAGGTTCCAAATTCTTCACTCTTGGCTAGAGGGGCTAACCTGTACCTCTTTCTTTCTTTAGTTCTAGTCTTCAGGATGTAAATGGTATTTAAATTACTTCACTGACTTTGTATGGTTATCCCATTCATCTATTCCCTTTTGGAAGCCGAGTCTCTCGTGATAGTTCGCCCTGGAGAGGTACAGTAACTCCAGCATAAATCATACACTTTATAAAGGTCTGGATGTAAGGGCACTGGGTCACGTTGAGATTAGTTATTTGGGTTTGTTCTGTGCCTTCTCTTGAAATTAGTAGTCAACGACACAGACTCCTTGTACCAAACACTGTGCTTCTCACCTATATATGTACAGTATAAGGGCTTCTGCATGCTGTAACAATTGTACTAACCTAAACTTAACTCAGATAGTTACATTGCTTCAACGCCAACATTAAAATGAGCATATTTCAAGTTTCAAAACCCAAAATGTGAAACTATTTCCCCAATAGGGTTCATCAAGGACCCTGATTTTGGCTAGATTTATCATACATTTCAGTTCTATTGTTCTGCAAAATTTTACTTATTTACACACAATCTGACCATGAGCACACAGAGTTATCCGACACACCCCTCCTTCCCTCCCTCCTCCCTCCCACCCCACCCTCCCTCCTCTCTCCCACTCCACCCCTAGCTTCCAAGAAGAATATCAGATGTTTGTTTGAGAGTTCAACTTACCTTTAACCCATCCTTGTCTTTCTTTTCAGTCTTGTTAATGAGATTATCAACTGTTGAAGCTGTTCTCATGTCCAACCAAACTGTATAAAGTCAAAAAAGGGAAGAAAAAAAGAATTAATGGAACTTAAAAACTACTCAAGATTACTTTTAGCATTTTTTTAAGTTTGCTATCAAACAAAGCAAATTCTTAAGGTATAAATATGACAAAAAATGGTATGTGTTCTAGATGCATACAGATGACTGTAGTCTGTTGGTGATGTAGTGGTTTCATGGTCAACAGTCAACACTGTCTTAAAAACAATTTTCATTTGACAAATTTATGAAGAGAAAAACAAATAGAAGGTTAAAAATGGTCTCAGATTCAAGTTGGCACTAATTACATGACATCACAGAAATATACAAAATGATGGCAGCTTCCAGGGACTGACTTTTATTTAAACTAGAATATACTTATATCTCGATCCCAAAGGGAGTAAAATCTTTCTGAGCTGTTTAGGGGTGAGTCATAGTTTAAGCTAAAGATGATGGTTGTGTTTGTGTGTCCTCTAAGGAGCATTAAACATACTACAAACTGTAAAGAGGGAGTGTTGACTAATGAGGATACATGTACTAATATACCAGTATATATTATATATGAGCCACTCCTACACCCCTTCTTAAGTAAGGACCACTGTTAAGAGAACACAAGTTAATAGTATTGCTGGTCTACATATTACGTACACCATCCACTTTCTCAATAATGAAAAGGTCACGTCCTAAATGTTTGACACGTTCAATATTGAGCACTGACTACAGTAGACCTTGTAAAATGTCAAAAAGTTCATTTCTAAAGTGCACTTGGATATGTAAGCTGTTCCAGTTCTTCAGGAAGTTCTAAACCTGCCACTAATTAAGTTTGCAGTTTGCAAATTTACTGAATGGAGACATAGATTTACACCGTGAAATTGCCATGCGATGGCTAGAGTATTTTAACTAATTAATAAATGATTTTCTTGAAAATTATTTTGACAGAGGTGAACATTTTCTCCCCTCCTTTCTTCCTCCCCCCTCCCACCCCCTTCATTTCCCAACTTTAACATGGTTTAACATTTCTTGTCCTCCTTCCTTCCCCTCCCCTTTCCCCTTCACTTTGTTTAACTAAATTCCAAGTTTTAAAATTTCTTATCCTCCTTCTCCCCGACCCCTCCTTCCCCCCCCCCCCATTCACCTCCTTTTAACTATTATCAAGTTTTCTCAAGTACAGCATGTGGTGCAGTAGCTCTTACCATGCAGTATGAATATTGATGGTCCGTTGGAATAAAATCGAGGCAATGTTCCATTTTGGACAAAAAAATAACCATGTATTAATGTATTTGAATGACACATTTGAATGACAAATAGTATACATAAATACATAGGCCTATATGCTACTGCTCAAGTGAGAATTACTCTCAAATAGTGTTCAAACGATTAACCTAATCGGAATCGGAATCGGCCCGATTATTGCATGATCGGAACATAATCGGAATCGGTAAAAATTACGTGGAATACCAGTTATGTCATACCGATTATTCAAAAACATATGGAAGGTGAAAATATCATAATTCAAAAACATGTGGAAGTTGAAAAATGAAAATATCAACTGATGTATTAGGTTTGTTCTTTAACTACGAAATATTAAAATAAAGACACCCTCTAAACGTCTTTCACAATGTAATTTCATCAAATTAGGCTGCCAGGGTCGCCGATTTTGCTTCCCTCGTGGATAGTGACTTCATATTTCTCGGCACAGTAAGCATGGCAGCAATACCAATTCCGCGAATTAACGAATGTGCTGGACAGGGTCGGAAATAAGCGGGGACGACGGGCGATTCGCCCTCGCAAGTGCTAAAAAAGCCCTCCTAAAGCACAATTACGAGTGCGAAAAAGAATAAAAAATATAAGAAAATCGCCCTCGTTATATCAGGTGTCTGTGTAAAATTAATTGTGACATGCGTTTGCTTTAGCTAGGAATTGCAGTTGCAGCGCGAATCGCGCAAACAGTTCTCACATCCCGCATCAAATTTGAAGCAGTGCGGGAGGGTCGCGCAAAATCACCGGGAAGTTCCCGTGGCATTACGGCCTCCGTCCGAGAAGCATTTTCAGTACCAGCGAAAATAACCTAAAATCCCCACAAATCTCCGACCACATGGTAGCCTTACTTCACACAAAGTCAACTGCATGGAAATCTTACCTTGCCATCTGTTTATTCGCTCTAGTTGTGTCGCAAATAAAAATAAAAATATCCATGGAAAGTGCAATCTTCGAACACATGTTAGCCTAACAACCACACTAAGTCAATGGGAAATGTAGCCTAACCATCGGTTTGCAAAAAAAAAAAAAATGCGTAGCTTAGTTTACAACTTTAAATTTGCTGGAAATCGGCATTTGTTTGGAAGGTACTGTATGTGCTATGTCCTATAGAGGGAATGTTATATTTTATATTGGAGTAGTTTCTAGTTGTTATTATTTCTTTACATCAATCTGGTATTACATTTTAGAGTAATTTTAAACAAGTTACGATGGTAGGCTACAATTTGCTTTTCAGTTTGATTGACCTAAGCTTACATTTACTAATTGAACCTGAATGGAGTTAAAAAGGTAACGAATAGGTATGTTTAACTTCAAGTTCGTAACATT
>JAIPMN010002342.1:15276-26550 GCA_020650975.1 Apostichopus californicus
CCATTAACAGGTGACATTCACATCGAGGTGGTTAGGCCATTCGCTTAGCACAGTGCTGACTAGGTAGGATGTCATATTTCCGTATTTTGGAAATTCCAAAAAAAAAAAATTTTTTTTTTCTTTCCGAGAAACTCCAGAGGTAATTTGGTACATACAAAAGGATACCTTAGAGCCTTGTATTACAACTAAGCAAAAGGAAACAGGGCAAAATCACAACAATAATTGTTTCTGTCAAACTTTATTGCCGATTTCGTATAAACGTGATATTTCTCATTTTCAAATAATCGGAATCAGAATCGGTACGATTATGAAAAAAATAATCGGTAATCGGTATTTTCTGTTATGCATAATCGTTTGAACACTATTCCTTAGTTCTGTATACAGTCAGAAAAATAGTATTGCAAAATGTCTCTACATATTAGCACATACACATCTACACATACACAATGGCATATTAATCATCGTACATATTAAGGCACACCCAACAACCCACTGGTCTGACAATATGAAATCCTAATACACACACACTTTACCATTAGCATCTCAAAACATGGGAACTTAAATCTGCACAAGAAAAATTCTAAAATATTAAGACTTGCCACACAAGAGATATTTAAAAGCTCATTTCATAAATTAATCATGTTTTCTTTGTGATATTGCTTGATGAAGTGAACATGAATGATTAATCCTTGGTTGTTTAACAAACACAACTGTATACATGGTTCCGTGGGTGTGTTCTTTCTTGAGTTGAATCCATTGATTGTGAGTTTTGATCTTATTTAAGCAACGGCCAATCTCAGTAGGGAAAATCAGAACTTTTGATCTGTGTCACCTGGAGAAGGTTAATAAACAGCTGTTTCTACAGAAGAGACTGGATACTTAAGTTATGAGATTGAGTGCATTAATATTGGAAGAGAGGACACTATATAATACAGGCAACTATATAAAAAACAAAAATTGCCATTCTAATTTTGCAATTTAAAAAGTGTATCAGAAGCAATTTTTAAATTTGTATTCAAACAATTATAGGTAAAGTATAGGTAAATATAATAATCGTAATTACAGCATGAAATGTCAAGGTTTTAACATTTTTTTTATATTGTACAGATGAAGGTTTCACATTTTCAAATTGTTTTTTTTTTAATCTAATTAAATTCCTAGGATTACTTTGGTTGTCAAAACAGTGTGAGATGCCTTAAAGGTTGATTTTGGTTGAATTTGTCACAATCTGTTGGTAACACACCCACTTGTTAGAAGAAACCAAGGTATCAAGAAGTATAAATGTTTCTTTAGTTCACCAAACTTGCACAAGTGTGTTCAAGGATGACATAAGGCACAAATTATTATTGTTTTTTATATGTTGTAGAGTGTTTAATAACATTGCTATCAATCTAGGTTATATTTCTATTTTTTATACCACATATAATTTGTGAGGAACCCTTTGCTTGCTGTAGTCTACCATTATTAACATTGATGTATAGACCTTCACTTAGGAGCTTCATCAATTAGCCTTAAAGGAGCTTTACAGAGATTTAGCATATTTTTAAAGTGGAATATCGTGAAAACCAGATTAGCATTAAAAAAATTAGTAGCTCTCAAATTTTTCTTCTGTCTTGTACAATAACATATGAAGTATGAATTCTGTATAAAGTCATCCTTCAAAAATAGGCATAAACATCAAAGACTTGTGTCATTCTCGATTTTTTAAAAACGTTTGTTTGCATAACCAGGATAGTTTGATGTAGGCACATTGCTCAATTGCCAGCTTGTTATGAGTAAAACTTTGAAAATTTATCAGTTTCCAGAAACATCTTACCAAATGCCAGAAACGTGCTATATGGCACCGGCCAGAGATACATAAAGGAAAGTAAGGGATATTGAAACTTGTACAACACTAGATAGTTTAATCACAATGTTGTTAATGACACTCAGTGCAAGGTGTAGCTTTGTTACCAATTTTATGTACTGTAGCTCAAAATTCACCACATTACTTGGAGCATATGATGCATATCTAGATTCCTTGCCAAATTGCCAATATCCTAACCTCATTCATTTATAAGTGGAGGTCAAAAGTAAACCTGCTGCAAAGTCATAACACTTCATATCAGTACACAATTTCTCCAGTTGGACAGTTTGTGAATCCACACACCTGGTATATTATGTATATATTATATAAAGAGGCCAAAGATCAGTAAGGTCAAAGTTTGATAACTTGTTAACATATTTGAAGCTTTAACCTTGTCCTTGTCTTTGTTACTGAAAAAATGTAAAATAACTTGAGGTCAAGGAGATCAAATGTCTTTGAATATTTGGTGCCCCTCTTGTTTGATATTTGAAACCAATTTGTAATGAACAGTTTATTAACCTTAATACATAGATTGAGCACAGCTGGCCATGTAGTAAACATAATGTACGTTTTCTTTCATTACTACAGTAGTACATGACAATATGCTGACAATACAATGTTTGTCATGATGATGTAGTGTACAGTAAGCAAGTATAGGTTCATAAGTGAAATGATAGTGTGTTCAGTCCTGCAGAGATTCTGTTTCTGGGTTGCAAGGCTTTCAGTTATGAAACAGAAAGACCTCAATTTGTGGATGATTGTATTTTAAGGAAAAGTTACAAAAAGAAAGTGAAAGAAAGTATCTCTGTGTTAATTGTAGAAGCTTTCTGTTACTGATTCAGTTACTCAGTTTGATTATAGCCTAAGCTTGGTTGGATTCATCTTCCACAGAGAATTGGGGTATTTATTGCACTAGCCACTTACCTCCCCAATAGATTTATGGATGTATTCTTTAGCTGTTACTTTTCCAGAAGACCTTTTTGGTTGGGTGTGCGTCTGTGACACTTGCTTGGGTCCGCGATAACTCAACAACGAAGTGATGGATATATGCCATACGTGCTATGTAGATTTATTATAGTGAGAAGGTGTGCGTTAACCTTGGCGCTAACCTTATACATATTAATGAGGTTGTGAGCTCAAACGTAAAATCTTTACATTGCAATGAACTCCACAACCTTCGGATTGTAGCCCAAACTTGGTATACAGTTGTTGGTTAATAGCTAGCACATGTAGGCCTAATTTTTTGGGACCATCTGGGCCCCAAAAAATTCCGGGCACACTTTTGGGCTGATTGGGCCCAAATTTATTTCCAGCTCAAATTCATTTTGGGACACATTCTTTGGGCCCAAATTTGTGGGGCCCAATATTTTTGGGATCATTTGGGCCCACATTTTCTTTACATAATTGCTGCAATAAATCCACAATGGTAAGTCGTATTGTAGCCAAACTTTGTATAATAGCTTGGTTAAAAGCTGGTACACTTAGGCCTAAATTTTTTACGACCATCTGGGCCCATATTTGTAACGGGTGATCCCATATTGAATTTCAACCACAAAGTACATTTGGGACACGTTCTTTGGGCCTGAATTTGTGGGGCCCAATATGTTTGGTACCATTTGGGCCCATATATTCTTTACATTGTTATAACTTTGCAACCTTTTAAGTCAGATTGTAGCCAAACTTGGTCTACTGTTGTTTGGTTTACAGGTGGTACATGAAGGCCATCTGGGCCCCCAAAATGCTGGCCCATTTCTGGGACCATGTGGGCCCACATTTTTGGGGTTCAATTTTTTGCGGCAAATATATTTTTGAGGCACATTGTTTGGGCCAAATACTGTTGGGACTATTAAGGAGCAAAATAATCTTTTCTTTTTTTGGGGGGGGGGGCCACAATTTTAAATTTGCAATAACTCCACATTCTTAAATCAGATTATATGTAACCTCGGAATACAGTCGTTGGTTAAGAGCTGGTACATGTGGGCATATATATTATGATATTAGGTGATGACATACAACACTTTAATATTCTATTAAGCTAGGAACCATAAGTGCCCGCTGGGCTCTTGTTAGTTTCTGCAACTGCTTTTACCGAATGGCAAAGATTTACTATATTATATAGGTAACAAGTATTCTGCACATTTTACCCATTCTATAGGATTGCAGCATTACACCCAGTGTCCCACTTCTCACCAATACCCCCCTCCCCCCCCAAAAAAAAAATTGCTTGACTTCAATTTATATTCCTTTTCTGAATGTATTCACTTGTATAAAGTGTATGAACTTTTTGAATGTTTAAAGGTTCTCAAGAAAAAGGCAAACCAGGTTTGGTGTAAGAAAAAAGGCCATTTAATGAGCAGGTGTTTGGGCTACTTCCAGAGTTCCAAACTTAGAAGTTTTACAGTCTTATTGCAGTCATAAATTCAGACATTGTTTAACCTATTCACAATATGGAACCACATCCCAATGTGTGGCAGGTTTTCCTATGATACATCCTTCTTGATGGACAGCAACAACATCGTGGAATTTCTCAGGTTTCAATCTCATTAGGCATATAACTTAAACCCTGTTCAGAATTCTCTTCTCAAAATTTCAAAAAACTTTGTTAATTTGCTGAAAACCATCAACAATGTGTTAATATAAACAATACAGCTATGTAAATTAAATCTTTTGGCAAGAGAACTACAACTACCAAGCTTGTATTATTGTGAGGCTATTTTCTTTTCCCTTCCTAGTAAATAACTCTTTGTTCTCTCTCTTGTAGCTAATTTAGAAATATTAAGAGCTCATTACCCACAAGATATGTATATTTTGGTGACATTTTACAATGATTCAGACTGCTATGTACTATATTGTTTTCGTCTTCCTTAATGGATGAGTGGGTGTCAATTTTTTTTTTTTTGGGCTGTTCCGTTTCATGAATAACTCCCAAAGGAGTAAGTAATATGAACTAAAAATCAATGTACTTGAAATTATCATCCAAATTTGAAGACATCTTGTGCAGCTTATCTGTGTGTCTTTCCAAGTGACATGTAACCTCACTCGATATTATGAGACACTAGTGTATTATATTTGGATTCTTTTCTCTCCACCTAGATTTAGAACTGATAAGACCAGCTGCCTAGATACACACTGTATATATAGAGAATTTGATATTACATTAACTTCCAGTATCATATATTAGTATTAAAACTTATGTTTGCATTCCAATTGAACAGTCAATGGATACAATGGTGGTAGGACAATATATCAATGATTAGACATACTGATGTAAGAATATTGAAGTGCTTTTGTACCTTCTGGTCATTCCTACCCCCCCCCCCCTTCAAGAAAAAGAACTTTGTTAGCCCAATTTAACCACAAATTATGAGATGCAACACTAGATAAATGAAGAGACTGTTAATTGATTGTGTTGCAGTGGAAAATTTCAGTCATCTGTATTAACGAACCATTGTTAATTTCTTACTTTTTCTGAACAGATCGTGGTGTTTGCCTTCCAACGGCATCGCTTTGGTTGCTTTTTGTATACATTGAAGCATCAGTACGGCTACGGGAGTTAAGAACAGCTCTCCCATTCCATTTGGATTTATGTAGGCCATTTGCTGCTCATTGGTAAGGAAAATAATGCTGCTTGAAGGAGGCCATCATGTAACAGATCTTTTGCAGCATCCCAAATTCTATCATGTCAAATTCTTTAAAGTTTCTTAAAAGTATGTTCTGCAATCTCTACAAACTTATTCCCAGATGAGAATAACAAAATATGGAGGGGTTTTCCATTAGCAATGAAGAATTGATTAATCAGAAAGGATCGCTTTAGCTTCTGCTTTTGAAAGTCCATTGTCTCACTGCGGGTTTTTCTGAGAAATCAAAGTCACAAATTCTCAGACGGGAAGTCAGACATAAAGTAAACTAGGAAAGATTGTTAAAAATGGAAAGATTGTTAAAAATAGATAATGGAAACACGGTAGAAGCACTGTGAATGTGATACAACATTACTAACTGATCAGAGGCAAAATGTGGTCTGGTCATGGAAGAAAAAAGAGACCGTACTGTACATTAGGTTTACAAAACTCAAGACCTTTAGAGGAAAAAGACTCTATGAACATAGTGAGTTTCTGTTTTATATGAGCAAAAGAGAATGTGTAGCAGAACAGAGAAACACATGATAGCTTAACCATAATTATCAGCTACACATGCCACTGAACAATTCATAAGCATTTCATTTACATAATGAAAGTAAAATAATATATGAAACTACTACTGTAACATCACCCTGAAAGGAAAGACATTTAATGTGTGTAATTACATTCATCATCATTCATTTTACTGGGTGAAAATGTCACATGTGATTTTCTAGAATATGAAGACTACTGTAATTCCTTTGCATACTATATGATTCTTCTTCTGTTTTTCCTTCCAGTATTGGTTATCCAGTGGTGACACTGGGATTTGGTTTCAAAAGTTATGTCAGCTATAGACTGAGGCTTCGAAAACAGAGAGAGGTCCAGAAAGAAAATGATTTTTATATGCAGTTGCTTCAGCAGGCATTACCACAAGAAGTGCTGACAAATTCATTGAATACTGTTCCTGATAAAGGTAAAGGTAAGAAATCATTAGGCTAGCTATGTGTGTGAATACAAGGAAGAATTTGTCATTGAAATAATATAAAAGAGTTTCAAGGCAATGAATGTGATATTACCGTCACTGGCATGGAAACACAAGTTGCCTGTTGCTGCCTGTAGTATGAAAGCTTTTGATTTTTTTCAGATTTATACCACATGATTACTTAAATAATATGAAAGGTAGAATTAAAAAATATTGCATTTACAAAAGTCACTGCAAACAGCATAAAGGAACTTTGTCTCTGATGGTATCCCAACCCAATTTACTGCTCTGGATAATTCCTGTTAGCAGGAAGGAAGGTATTTGATATCATTTCTATATTGGATTGGGTTTGGGGGAAAACAGTTCTTGGAAATTAAGTGTAAGGTATCATTTAATTGATTAAGTTCACAGAAATTAAAAATATTAATGGCATATACAAATATATCCTTAAGAGATGGTTGTGAGTTTGGGTATATTTTGTTTTGAATAAGTAGGATGTAACTTTATGAACTCTTTGAATTTTCATGTAAGGGAAATCAAGTACTGAGGGTTCTTGTTAGTTTCTTACTAACCTTTGGTCTTTAGGAATCCTAATGCTTAGGAAGTATGTGGACGTCCGGGCATTATCTAGGAGACACAGAGACAAAATAAATAACTATATTCAATACTTCAGCCACTCAGTCAATCATAATAATTAACATAATTTGGGCTTAACTTACTATTAAAGGTCTTAGATAACAGATAAAACTTAAAATAATTGCCTTACCGTTGGGGTGCCTCCAACGCAAAACTTAAAGTATAACAAAACATAGTTCCATGTAAAAAATAAGCTGAATAAGTTTTTTGGTTATCTGTTTCATTGCGGATGGTGGTTGTTGGTGCTGGCTGTGGGTACCGTCTCCGCACAGTAGTATAGTATTAAGTATTTATGTAGAATGGCAAATAATTCAACAGTTTGGCGACAGTTCCCTTAAAGTAGAATCACAAATCAAACACTTTTGGCTTCCTCCAAATATTACCATGGATGGCAGGAGAAAGTTTCTTCAAAGGTTGTATGAATATTGATAATGGTGAAGCTGGCGTCCAGACAAAGTTCTATCCTTATTTTATAGTTTACTATAGCCAAGAGCTAGACTAATGAATAACAGGATTCTGCTGTCTACAATACACACATAAACATTCTACACAGTAATAAGTGATAATAACCTACAAAAAATAGGTCTTCACTGCTTGGCAGGTAGGGGTGCTCTGCTTATATAATTGGCTAACGGTCAGAGCCTTCACTACCAGGGAGGACTAAACAGAGGTATAGGGTGCTCTCCTTATATTATTGGCTAACGGTCAGAACCTTGAATACCAGGGAGGACTAAACAGAGGTATAGGGTGCTCTGCTTATATTATTGGCTAACGGTCAGAACCTTCACTACCAGGGAGGACTATACAGAGGTATAGGGTGCTCTGCTTATATTATTGGCTAACGGTCAGAACCTTCACTACCAGGGAGGACTAAACAGAGGTATAGGGTGCTCTCCTTATATTATTGGCTAACAGTCAGAACCTTCACTACCAGGGAGGACTAAACAGAGGTATAGGGAAGTAACTAATCTGCTCAATCGTGAGATGGCAACATCTGGCCTTATCTTAAACTCTTGCCTTTGGTCAACTGGCACTACTATAACATAATGTTTGGTCACTTTGCATATTCAGTGGTTAAGTGAACTTGTTGCCAGGGCTGGTGACTGCTGTAACTAATACAAAAAGAAACAATGGAAGGCTTGTTTTAGTACCAGAGTAAAGATGACAAAGCACACTTGCTATGGAAAATAACTTTAATGGAAAAAAGTGTCTATTTACATTCAGAAAAGAGAATTCACAATCAACCTCAAGGCTTCCCTTGTAATTTAAAGGATTGACTGAGAAATGTTAACAAAACTTGTCAAAATTCTCTAAGTTGTATGTGCCTTCACATGATACCCAAATCTCTGAATGGTACTCCCCATATCATGTCATTAATGCTTTGCACCGATAATTTGTCAAATTTGGCTTAACTTTACAACTAGAATTTAATTATTTACTAGTAGAAGTGATCCCTACCTTACAGTATACAGAAAAAATAACATTAACAGAATCCCATGTTTTCAAATTAGCTTTAGGTGCAACACCTAAGGAACAGGTTTTCAGGCAAATGTTTGCACATTATAATGCAATCAAATCCTCCGAAATAGTTGTTCACTTTTATGAAAGAAAGTTTCTGCAAAGGAAGTACAAGAAGTCCAGTGAGCTCTTACTCTATGTAATGATGTGATGAGGTGATTGTTGGTTAGCTCAACTGGCATAGCCAGTGGAGCTTATGGTAATGCAATGATGCGATGAGGTGATTGTTGGTTAGCTCAACTGGTATAGCCAGTGGAGCTTGTGGTAAAGCAATGATGTGATGAGGTGATTGGTGGTTAGCTCAACTGGCATAGCCAGTGGAGCTTATGGTAAAGCAATGATGCGATGAGGTGATTGTTGGTTAGCTCAACTGGCATAGCCAGTGCAGCTTGTGGTAAGCATTTATCTATCTACTGTACCTGTCTGTGTCAACATCAGTTCAGAGGTGATTGCTTGAGGTCATTTGCTGCTACAGTTGTTGCGCATGTCAATTATTAAAGTAATATTTAAGAAAGGACTGATTGGAGTTTACTCTAAATCACAGGATTTATTCTGCTAGTGACAACGGTTGGAATGTTTTTCTATTTTCTTGTTGGATATGGGGCCAATGGTCATCATGTTCGGAGTAATATGAAAATAGTAAGTGAGGCTGTCGTATTCATTTCAAATTAGAGCAAAACCCAAACTCTTTGATAATGTTTCTCTTACAAAGGAATGGGATGGAAGTTGCTGATATGCTTTCATTATTGTGATGAGGACAGTGCTGTGAAGAGAAGCAGTGTTTCCACTTGTGTCAATATCTGTTTAATCTTTAAGATAGTATACTGACTGTACTCAGTATTAAATATTTATTATGACCCAAACAAAAGATCATGTCAACAGTTTGTGTAGTAATAGATGCTATTTTTCAAGCATAACAAGCTCATTTAAGGATAATTTAGCAATCCTAATTTGCTAAAAAAGGCTTTGATTTTCACACCTTTTTTTCCTCTTCCAGCTCTAACACACAAAAGCGATGAACCAGTTACAAATGGTACAGTTAAAAAAGGCTCACCGAATGGCCACGTCCATCACAAAGGTTCTTCAGATAGTAATTCAGACAGGGTGCATAGTAAAGATTCCAAGGAGAATAAACATTGCAAACACAATGGAACTAATAATGTGAGCTCAGCGACTAAGAGTGATAATCCAAACCTCTTAGACACCAAGCTTACACAAAGGATTGTGAATTATCATGACAGTACACGTGAGAATCTAGCCAATGAGCAGACACAAGCCAAACATCTACGACATAACTCATCCGGAGGCTCAGTGCCTAAGTCTAAAAATTCTTACTCAAGCTCGAAAGATAGTAGTAGTAGTAGTAGCAGCTCTTCTTCATCTTCCAACAATCGTAAGGGTAACAAAACATTACCTTCCAAGGTAGAGAACAAAGACAAAGATACTAACATAACAGCAGATGTACTTCTCCAAAATGGTCCGCCAGCAACTAGTCAGCCATTTATCAAAGATGACTTTATCATCAGGTAGGTACTGCATGTGATTACTGTAAGTCCCACACCCTCCAACTTTTCAGTGAATTTATTATCATGTCAATAAGCTTTACATCTAAGCAAAGCTTTATGGGGTTCAAGTTTAGCAGAAATTTTGTTTAGTTATAGCCTGTAGCACAATTGATTTTTAAAGGTTGTTCAGGGTTATTGATGCCCTAAAGTAAGAATGAATCAAACCTTTATATTGTGAGCAATTGAAGTTATGAAGAGACACAATTAGCAGTACATAATAGAAGGTCAGAGGTCATCTTGAGCATAATCTTAACGTTACATAGATACAACTCTGTTAGCATTGTTTTTCTGTCCTCACGGATTAGGCATATCAGTGTGATAGAAAGTCTCAACAAGTTTTGACAAATGGATGTAATCAGTTTTCAGGTAATTTTAATAACTGTTAAAGAATTTCTCTGATGGCAGCATTGATTTTAAACATCAATTGAGATATATGAACTTAATACTGGAGCAATGTACCTTGATGTGTCTGTCATTGATGTTCAGTTGAATAACATTACCTTGTTTATGTGAGAAAAATATGTCAACATTGTTCAACCATGTCACTTGACCAAAGTAGTGTGTAACTATCTGCAACTAGGTGTAGTTTTGCTGCAAATATTAGTTCAGTATCTTACATGGTAGTCTAAAGTAGTGAGAAATTCTGTTAATTGTTCAGTAAGGTTCATATCTCAAACAGTGATTGTTGCCTTAAGCTTTGTTAGGTAGTGGCATTGGTTAGACAGTGTAGTTCATAAATCCCATGTGTAGTTGGTCACTTACTGATTTGTATCTTAACTTCATAAGGTTCAGAGTATTTCATCATTCAGTGCTTTGTTTCTTCAATAAAGTAGATTAGAATCAGATATAAAGAAGTTAAAGGCAGATCTGCAAAGCAGTCGACAGACAGAATCAGACCTCAGAACGGATATCAGTCGCTATGCGACAGAAGAAAAGAAGACTAAATGTGACTGGGAACAACTGCAGAAAGAAAACGAATCCTTGCAGACAAGGTAAGTGTCATGAAAGATGAAGGTATTCAGGTTTCTCTTATGAACATTAATACCCCCTTCCACCAGCCAACCCCCCCCCCCCGAATGCCAATACCAATGTAACACGGTGGTGACG
>JAIPMN010002343.1:13129-36162 GCA_020650975.1 Apostichopus californicus
CCCCCCCCCCCCCCGAATTGGACGTTTTCGTATCCCCTCACGCTACTGTTTTGTGAAAGGCTGATCGTTACATTTTTCTCTTTGCCAGGAGATGAGGCTCCGAAGGGAAATAACCGATATCCCAAACAGTACCACGGAGGTTTCGCCGAGCGTGGATCCATTCTTGAGCAGCGGAACGTCTACCCATCGTCGAGATGAGAGCACAGACAGCGGCTGCGGTACGAGTAACTACAGTCTCCCGGGAACCCCAAATGACCTCTTGGCGAACACCATCGAAGATATGGACACGGCAGAAAGTAAGTTTTCTACTCAATCTCCGATTAGTTGCCGTGAGATTAAAACTCGGTTTTAAAGTCGGCTGCTTCGGGTTTTTCGGCAGCACAGATTTATGCAAGCACACAGATTGATTATCGTTTATCCACTGAATTTATCTATATTGACTTTGCTCCTTTTTTTACTTGTCTCCATTTGACATATATGCCAACTCCCATCCTACCCTGCCAACTAAGTTGGTATAATTCTGGAAATCTGCCCTCTAATCAAGCATCATTCTCTCCTCCATTCAGATCCGTCATTTCAAGTTTAACCTATAATCTATATGTTCCTTAGCTAAGCTTCCACTGGAGAATGTCAATTTTGGGTTTCCTAGACATGTTTCGTGATTTCCTTTGGATCGGAATAGATAAATATAATATAATAGGTCATGTCGCTGGTAGTTACAGAAGCCAGTCAATTTTGGGGCAAATGTAGGATATTGAGTGTCAACTCTTTTGTTCTTCACAATTTCTTTGAATGTTCTGTTTACACTAGCTCTGGAGTGACATGGAGATGGTCGACTTCAAAGTGGAAAACTTGATATAATTGCCAGTGCAAATAAAATTTTGATCCAGATCAAAATCCCACCAGCGGCCAGGATGGAACATTTCAAATAATTCTTTTATTCTAAACAGTTTTCGTAATCAAAGGCTACCTCTGATGAGACCGGACCTGCGTACTTCTTAACTGTACTTTTGTTCTATATCTATTGTTGTTATGAATGTATTATGTAGTATTTGGTATAGATTTCTTTGACTTGAGTCAAATCTAGAGTTAGTTAAAGCATCCATCATTTAAGGTCCAATGGAATTGATTTGTGTCGGATCAGTTCATTTTAAAACACTTCATTGGTAGGGGGGGTGGGGTGGGGTGGGTGGGGTGGCAGTGTTTTCAGTATTTATTTATTTGGAGCGTACTGTAGTAATCGTTGTAGAGCATATTGCACTGTGCAGTCATCATCCTACTGCAACAGTATAGAGGTAGCAGCTTGCCTCAGGTATCACCAACAAAAAAGCTTCAATTTTCACACACCTCATTACCGTAAAAAGAAGGGGGGGGGGGGGGAAATAAGCTAGAAATACAGAGGAATGTTTGAAATGTTGGGTTTTAGGTCAAATTGCGCTTACCTTAGATGCTATAAATTGATCCGATTTTCCACATATACGTAACTAACATTGTACCCCCATCTTTTGTTTCTCAGGTGTGGAGAGGAAAATAGACACCCAGCACCCGACAAACCAGCAGCAGTTGCAAGACTTTTTTGACTCCATACCGACGACCAACGTGGATATGAACTCAGTCGACACAGCAGCTCTGGAAAATAACAACACCAACAGCAACATGGAAGGGGAAGATTTTGGATCAGGTCTCGGGGAGGCGCTCAATTCAGATATCCTCGGCGACATGTCTTTGCGGAGCGACAGCGATAACTTCCTCACTTGGTTGTGAAGAGATGACCTCCATCTTGGTTATTTTTTGGCAGCAGTAAGCAAAGTGGCCATTATCCAGATGTATGGCAAATTGTAAAAGAAAAAACATTTTGCTTAGTGTCTATTACCAGCAATGGTTTTGAAGTCATCTGGTTTGCAGGGATATTCAACTTCATCGAAAATTGAAAAGCTTTCCATTCAGTTCTATGATGTGGAAAGGCAGTCAATAACGAGCTAAATTTGTTGAACTGTCGAACTAGTGATCCAGTAAACATTTCTTTCTCAGAAGGCAAAATATACTGCATAAGCAACCTTTTTATGAAGTATAAAAAAAGTTTGCTTTAGTCAAGTCGAATTGGATAACACAAGTATCTTCTGCTATCTAAAGATGAAGAGAAGATTTGATGAGAAAGTTCAATAGAGAGAAAGAGAGAGATTGGGTTGTGGAGATTCAAAATTGTATTGAAACTGATATGTATTTATTTTCAGTGGTTTTGGCTTGGGTTGTAAGACGAAAGGAATTTTTTGGTTTTATTTTTAGTTTTGAAGAGGCTTGCTTTAATGTTGGATTTCACAGCTTAGCTTTTCTGCCAGTTGGAATGAGGTAGAAGAAAGTGTCGGTTTTGAAGACCTTTTAACCTCTCTTACTCTCACTCACTGCATTTGTAAGCCGTTTTTTCCAGATTTTTTCTGAATTTTGATATAAGAAGAATAAATTATTGCCTTCATTTTGGTGCCTTAGAAGATGAAAATGTTTTATATGTAAACATGTAAAGGGGAGAAAATGTCTTTGCAAATATGCAAAAAAGATACAACGTCATCAAATTGTCATCCTATCATCAACTTATGCCTCTAATTTTGAGGTTTATTTTCGAGGTTTGTTGTCAGAGAGATTATTGTGATACCATGGCAGGAGTTTAAACAGTTGCTAGATTTATATCGATTTTACTTCTTCTTTGTTGTAGACTGAAATTTAATTGGAAATTGGTTAATTTGGAATGGTACTACCACCTTGTGCAAGATTATGAACTACAGACTGGTTTAGTAAAAAATTTCTTGATCAGTGTCAAATGCAAGAGTAGGTGTTTGGAAAGTAAAGCAGGATGGAGATGGGATTGGTATATATCTGACTTTGCAAACGGGAAAAAAAAATGGTTTCACACATCATGATAACAAGTACTTTGATGAAGACTGCCAACAATGTGGCCAAAAGACTGTACAGTTTTATGCTATGTATATTATGCATTTTTATTTTTTTGTGAAGCACTAACATTAATTGTCAGTATGAAGTGTAAGTATGGCAGAATGGTTTTCTTTCGACTTGAAATTGTAGAGGAGATAATTTTGAATTTGTTGAACGAAAAAAAAATGTGTAAGAATCAGTCGTGAAAATTATTAGTCAGCTTTTATTTGAAATTGGCCGTCAATGGTTATAACAGTGTGTGAATGTTAGTTTCTGGCAAAATGTACTTGGTGTGAAAGCCGGAAATTGCTGTAGACTTTATATTGAGAAGAAGTATGAAGGGTCATGGTCTGTCCAAAACTCATGCATTTAACATTCATTGTATGACAGAAGAAAAGAGTTGCGTTAACATAGAAGTTAAAAAAAAAGGGGTTAACCAACTATCCGTTCATATAAATTAGGACTCAAAGATTCAAACTTGGTACTTAATGACGGTATACCTTGAGGTGTTTTCTGTTGCTTATAGTAACCATAAAAGAACTTTGCATTTGAGGCGACAGTTCGTGGACAGTCCCTCGAGTTTCATGAGCGAGAAAGGTGAATCATGTTTTTGATTGGAATCAACTATTGAATATTTTGTCAAATATCAAAATTGGCTTTATGGTAGGGTGCAATATCCACGCACATTACTTATTACAAATTGCAAATGTTTTAATTTTTAGCAGGAAAAGCACCATTTTGAGTTTGATGAGCTTCGGATGATTAAAATTTTGTATTCTTTGACATCCTTCATTCAGTGGTAACTAAAAGTGGGTGTAAGATTAGAAGATACCGTTTGTGAAGTGTGTTTTTTATACCGAAAATATGAATATCCCATAGTTTTATATTCTCAAATGCATTGAATTTAGTCGCTTTTGATATTCACAGAAGCCAGAATGCATGTATTCATTAATCTCTTAGTGAAGATTCTAGATTAATTATTATTTGGAATGTTTTTCTGTTTTTTTTCTGTTTTTATTATTGTACTTTTGTAGACGGAAGATTTCAAAATGCCAGTACTGCCAAGAGGAAAAGGTTTATTCAGGAAAATATTACAATTTTTCCTTCAAAATATGTATTCATCAGTAATATGTTTTGGAAAGTCAAGAAAATATTTCGTTTTTCCTTCAAAATATGTATTCATCAATAGTGTCTTGGAAAACTTATTTTTTTCCATAACTGTGTATGTACGTGTATCCCGTCAAAAATGGATAAAAGTTTTGATGGTTTTTTTTTTTAAATCTGCAAGGAATATTCAGGTAATTAATTCTCCTTGGATCAACAAATTTGAGATTTTATTTGGTTAACTTTTTTTTCCGTGAGGCAGGAGTGCGCAGGAAATTAGACAGCACAAAATGTATCTGTACTTCCCGATGTAATGGGATAATTTTGATTTAATTTTTATTATTGGGAATTCATCTTTTTGTTTTGAAAAGTGCTGATATGCTCTCTGTTTTCAATTTTAATTTTGTAAATAATATTCAAGAATTTATGCAAAAGTATCATTATATCAGGACTTTAAATAACACCAGACAGGATAATTCAGTGCCTTAATGAATTAATAAAAAAACAACTTGGAAAAAGAAGAAACGATTTCCAGATAAGCTGTCACTGATGTTTAGGGGATGTTGTAGGACCTGGAGATGAATAGAAATTATGCTGCATTGTTAGGCTCATCCCGCCTTCCCGCCTCTTGAGAAATCCTCTTCAGGGAAATGCTTCTTGGGCTTAAAAATACATTTTCCTTTGAAATCTGCAAACCAAATGGAGGGTTTCTCTTTGGTAAATTGGGCAATACGTCTTCAAGAACTGTTCTTTTACACCAAAAATGTAGGTATATGTCGAATAACTAGGTTCCTCAAGATAAATTTGACACTGTTTGTATTTTAGCTGATGTTGTCCGAGTTACTATTTGTTGTATTTATTCTCCCTCAGTCATGTGTCCACTTGGACCTCCCTCACCCCCCCCCAATCCCCCCCCCTTCTAAAAAAATTCACATGAGAATTAAGCTTTGAACCAAATAAATTTGAACAAACCTATTTTACACTTTGAGAAGAATGAGAGATGTGCTCTTGATCAAATATTCTTTTTTAAAAGGGTGTTTAGCCCTGGGGTTGTTGAAGTATCTCCATTAAAGGGGGGGGGGAGGGGGGCGTCTGGAAAATAGTGCATTATGAGGTATCGTTAGGCTATAAATTTGGTATAAATGCAAGGTTATGCTAATGAGTACTTTCAATTTTTGTTTGGGCGGACTTTTCGCATGAAATATAGCTAGTAGGACAGCCCATAGAGCGAAAGCGTTGCTTAGTACATTTTGCATAACTGACATCAAAATGCTTGTGATAATGTTTATCAGCAGATCTGGTGCAAGCAACAATATAAATAAAGAAACCAAAATGGAAGGACAGGTCATGTGAGTTTCATGTGCAAAGAACTTTCTATAGAAACTGCCTTGTAATAAGTTTATACAAACAAAAGTTGCTAGCAAGAGAATCTTTTGCTCTTCTAATTCCATTTAACCAGGTCTGCTGTTATATTCTTTGGTTTCACTTTCAATGTTTTTAGTTAAATGCCTTTCAATGTTTGTCTTTCTAGTTGAATATTCAGTGAATATTCAGTTGGAAACAGTTGCTATTGGTCTAAAGTTTCTTGGCAAGTTTGCACTTGTTATTTCAATTAGTTTGCACCTGTTCTAAGGGTCAGTTGCATGACACCTCGAATAATGTTAATAAATTCTTATCTCACATCTATGCAAGGGAGCTGATTTGAAAATGAATATTTAATGTTGAATACCCTGAGAAGTATTATGTTCTATAAACTTTTTACAAAATGTGCCTTTGAAATATTTTTTAAGAGAGATTACAGAATTGAATTTAAATGAGTTTATGAGTGTTCTTACACCCGAGAAATTTTTATCATGCTATTTTGATATTACTTAATAATAATTACAACAGTTAAAGCTTTATCCTAAAGTGAAATTCACATGATGCCTTATTACAGAGAAATGTTGGTTCTATGCTGTTTTTTCTAATGCCAGTTAACCAAATTTGTTTGACTGGTCCTTTTGTGCTCAATGAGAACAAAATTTTAATCTTATCAACTAAACAGAAATGGAAGGAACATGGTAGAATGGAGTGGAGTGGCATGGAGTGATGAAAATTTGAGAACTATCAGAGAGAGAGAGGTGGAGAAAGAGTAAATATTTGTTGGATGTAAGACAATATGTTCACACTTATTATAATATAACTGTGTCAACTGAGTCTGTGGACTTCCAAGACAATGCAGAAATTTCAAATAAGAATATAAGATTATGGATAACCAGAACTTGTTTATATGATGGGGAAAAGAGAGAGAATGGAATGATCCACTTATCCAAGGGGGACAATATGTTCATACTTGTCACCTGATTATGGCTGTGTCAACAAGAGTGGAATGATCCACTAATCCAAGGGGGGGGGGCAATATGTTCATACTTGACACCTGATTATAGCTGTGTCAACAAACAGAAATTGCAAAGAAGATTACAAAATTGTTCATGTCTGGAACCGATTTACTTGAATGTGAGAGAGAGTGAACATGATGAGGTGTTGACACTCAAGCCCATGCTGGACACACTCTGTCCAGTGAACAATGGTACTCATTTGAAGGTTCTGCTCGCTGATGGTCACATTGCTCAAGCTTGCTGATCAGTACTGTTACATAGGGAGGTCACAGTTTTTACAGCATTTTTACCTGAGGGAATATAGGTAAATAATTTAGGAATGGCTAATTCTGACAAATTGGAATCATTTTAGCTGGTTTCTGGTTGATTGCATGACAACCTTTAAGTTAAACCAGGTAGAAACCTGCTGGAAGGCAGGATTCGAAACCAGGTAATTTGAAGGTACGGTGCAGAAGATGTTGGTTGTGTAATTAGAATGGAAATATGGGCACAGGAGTTGGGACTCGTCAGGGGGACTTTCGCTGCTCCCCCAAGTTCTTCATTTCATAGGGGGAAATACCAAATGGTGTCACAAACAGGTCATGTGTGACCACTTGGAAAATGTTGAACAGACGTGTTTCATACTTTGAACAATATCGTCCCACTTACCCAATGCGTACGATTAAGAATGATGCGTTCCAAAGTTTTGTTTTGAAAGCAAGGAGGTAGCATGGCTAGATTTATGGTTTGTTTGAAAGTTCAAATGTGAGCAAAGGATCAGTGAACTTGTAACATGTTCTCCTTATGATTTAATGGTTTGAGATCGAGTTTGGGGGAGTGGTTGGGCAATGCAGGAGTCGGACCCAATTGACACCTGTGGGTAGTGACCATGAAATTTACCACTGTGAGAGAGTGTCAGGAGTGTCTATATTGCCTAAGGGGTACAAAAAACAAATGAAAGGCAGAGAAAGTTTGATATTAAAACCAGCTGACCTCCTTTTATGAGGTAGATGCAAAAACCAGAGCCTATAATATTTTGCTGAACATAAAATTAGTATTAATGGAATCCTGAAAATGTGCGGGATGTTGAATGGTCTCTAGGGGTAAAATTATATATACATATATATATCATCAAAGTTTAATTAACACATCGGTAAATTAACAACCTCTTTGCGATTCTTTTTTTATAAACATAGGAGTGAAAATGATAACTTTTTTTTTTATATAAAGAAATCAAGCATTACACCTCTTGCCATCTCATTGGGTAAACTCATTGTACTTTTACACAAATTATTGTATACAGAACACTATGCTCTTTGCTTTATAAATTTCACAATTTCATTGTATTCAGAGAAATTAGCTACTGTGTATTCAGATTTCTCGTTCCTAACAGTTGTAAATATTTTTTTTTTCGTAATAGTTTGCTTAATTGTTTTTGTATTTACTATACTTATGATATCGTCCATAATATTCTTTTCTCACGCTCTTGCATGGCATTTTCAAGCCCATGAAAAACAGTGTGAATAGACCACATCTTGTATTCTCTGTAAAGTATTCACTGCTTATCGTTTTCGAAAGAGAACATATTTGACAACGTTCTCCTGAACATATTATTTTCTATTTGATTTTTTCTGGTCCATTTTATATATTTTATGGAAAGAAACACACACAAAAAAAAGTACAAAAGAAAAATTTCACTATTATAAAAAAAAAGATGTAGTGCCTTTGTGCTGTGTTGATAGAAGTTTGTATGTCAATTGTCTTCCAAATAAATATCACTATAGTTAACCAAATTAAAAAAAAATTACTGATGTATTGTTTTCTGTGATTGTTCTTTATAAATACCTTCTTTGTGACAAGAAAATCATATAATTGTCACCCAAGTCCAAGTTGGTATGCTTAAAAGTTAGTTTGTTGTTTCACTCTCGAAGTTTTCACCGTCATTTGCATGGCAAATTTAGCACTGCATAGTCAGATATCACCGGGAGGCTTGGACCCATTAATCCTCATACCATCACCCTTCACCCAACATACCCTTACCACAAGCAGTGCCTCTCCCTAACTTTCCCCAAGTCCTACGCTTAGCCTATCCAACTCTCATCCCTCCTTCCCTGTGTCTGAGGCTTCAGCCCTGTGGATAACCCAGCCCAGCGAGCATATATCTCTCTGATCAGAGCCTTTTATAGTAACACTGCTGTGTTGTACAAATCCCAGCTTTTCGAAATTCGATCTGGCAACACTACACAGTTTTGTAAGTTGACGTGAGCACACAATATGATCCCCCTTGAACTTCAGCGATCCCTTTAAAAATAACAAATTTCAGCAAGTCGTTTAAAGGCATTGAAGACTCGCCCCAAACCGTGTGGGGCCATCTGAAAAAGTTAACTTTCCGTTGCTTGCAAGTGACGTTTTGTTTGTGTCGCTACAAAATGCAGACAGTACAGTAATGAACGTGATACCTTGTTATCATTAGCTGGACCTGAGATGTCCATTGCTGTATGGTTTGTACAATGTGCTGTGGGTATTGACCGCAGCTGTATGTACTGACTGTACACTAGTGTCTAAATACCGACGGTAGCAAGTTGTGTGTGTATTTTCTGGAATCGATGGTGGTGTCTAACACTTCTGTTACACCTCATTCGAAATTAGGTCAGATTACCGCCATTAGACTTTTATTATTGCGCGAGTCTTCACACGTACCTAATTTAAGGTGTGTTGCTCGGTGCGGGATATATCAAGTTCTTTGGAAGAAAGCCTTGTCCTAGTCAATGACTTCTAAGTTTTAACCGGTATTGGTAAGTCAAGTTTGCTAGATATGCAGGTTCTAAAATTACTTGATGTCATCCAATGTTACCGTAAAGGCGTGAGGTTTAAGAAGTTCGACTAACCTCCCAACGAAAGGTCCTACTCCGAGTCCTAGCCTAAGCCTAAATCATGTTTAGCCTACATATAAATTATAAGTTAGTTAGGCCTAGGCCTACTTAGTGCTTGTATTGTTAGGCCTAGACTACAACCGAGGGCTAGCCAAGGCTACCTGTAGCTTATAGACCCACTTGGAGTTTAGGACAAAGTTATGATAGGTGATGTTCACGAGAAGTCATTGACCAGCTGTAGACCCAGGCCCTAGTGTATTAACATAAATGGGTCAAAAGGTTAGGCTACAGTGCTAGATAAATTCCACCATGAACCCTAGGCTGTAGTTGGCCTAGGCTAATTTATAATTGTGCTAGCCTAGGCTGCATTGAATACAAGTGTAATCACAGATTAGTCAAATGTGCCACAAATTTGTTCTTCTGTCTGATAGGACTTTAGCCGGAAAGAGAAAGTTGTAAGGCTAATACACAACCTGGGGAGGATGGGGGTGGAGTTGTTTTAGAGGTATGCGGTTTGATTGAGAGTATATTTATACAAAATGGTGTCATCATTTGCAACTTTCCTCGAAGCAGAAATGAAATTGTTTACCCTCCTTACTGCTTTCAATGTGTGTACAAATAATGTGTCTGATGCTTTGCTTCGTTCTTTGTAAACCAGCCTTTAGGAAGCATAAAAAAATGCATCACAGGCTAAATTCTTCACTAGTTGCATGCATTTTTGGCATGGTGGATGTGCTCAAAGGTTTTGTGCTCAGCTGTCCAGGGATCAGCTGGATGGGTCACCATGTGCTGTCAGGGAAAAGATAAAGATACATTTATTTGAAAAAGAGAGCACTACCCTAACTGAACACAGAACCTAACGTTTCATGTAAAAGTGCAACCCCAATGTTTAAAATTTCCGTTGCTGCTCAAATGCAATGACATTTATCAGACATTTTACACAAACCTTGAGTTTATGCAATATCTTGGACTACATAAAATTCTTAAAAAGAGAAAATGCTATTCACTATATTCAAACACTCAATTATTCCATGATTTGCTTATATGTTGCATACCAGTGTTCTTTGTTTTGACCAAAGAGGAGCTGTCAATTAAGGTACTTTGTAACAACATTATGAAACTCTTCTTCCTCAGGGGACAGTACCATTATTCCAAGAACAGAATTCATGCATATGCCAACAATTTTTGTTGTCTCATTTGTTCTTGACTTTCACGGAAGTGAACGTATATATAGATGATTATCTTTGAAAAGCCAAGTTCTGGTAATCCGATGGTAGATTACCCGGTAAGTCCAATTGGAGATTCTAGTATTAAGTATTGAGGTAATTGGTGGCAAACTGTAGCATGTAGTTTGGTTGGCTAAAGGTAAGGTAGTCGCAGATATAAATCTGACCTCCGACATCATCATGTGCCAGTAGAAGGAAATTACATTCATACTTTCACTTCTGTTTGTCCTGAAGGCAACATGAAAAGATGTTTGGAAGTTCGAGGGTAATTTTGACAATTAAAGACATTGGTACATTGAAATAGTTTTCTTTTCTTTCACAGGCAGAGAGATAAATACTGACTGTTGCTAGGAATGGTTATTTATCCAACATGGCTTTCCGTTGTCAAGTTGGATGCCTGCAAAGGACTATGAAGCTGCTTGGTACACAATATACAACAGCATTGGCATGGCGAAAACTATGCCCAACAACCACCTGCAGTTATGTAACCATTTATCATCGTTATTATCATCATCACCCACTCCAAGTGTCATCCACTGCAATATTTAGCAATATTCTTTCAGGTGAGACAATGCTGTGAAACTAATAAATTATGTGAAAATATTGATATGTCATCAGTGTTTATAGCCCCTGAATACAGCTCAAGTTAAATATATTTATCTCTTCGGATTTGTTAAACACTTTAAGAACCATTTCGCTGCCTCTTCCCAATAAGCTCTCTCATTAATTGAGACAGGTATGTATTTAGTTGTCCCTTTCATAAAAAATACCCAAAAATGTTTGGAGATAATTGGTAGGGTCAGAATCGCCAAGATTACACTTATATCAAAAAGTTAATATTTTGAATGCTAACTTTTGAGTGAGGTAATATTGATGATCTGTGTTAGTGCTTAAGAAGCTGAAAATAAGAATGCTTATGGCTTTTATTGCAAATTAAGTCTTGTATGATAATTATGCTTAAATTTAAAAATCCCCTCCCCCAGACATGCTGTATAGTGAAAATACTTTTCAATAGTGCAAATGGTGAAAGTACTCAGCATGTGCCTTTTTGCTGCAAAATTGTATTCTCGTCGTCTCGTGCACTCATCGCCTTGTGCACTCGTGAAAAGTAATTTATCGTGTAAAAGCACTTGTTGACACGGTGACTCAACAACACATATAAAATGATCCAACTTTTATCCAACGATTGATATGAATTGTTAACAGCTTTGTTGGCATTTTGGGTGTCCTACTGAGATCAGCACCATCCAACAGACCACTCACTCCTTACTTTACAACTTCCTACACTTCCCCTGTATAATGAAGTGGCTCAGGATAAAAGACTAGCATTTTATCACTTATCTGTTTGTTTTTCCTCAAATTTGCAGTGATAAATGAAAGGAGCCTATCTAAGTAGGAAGTGGGAAGTAGGAAGTGAAAATATGTACCTTGGCATAAAATCTTACTCTTTCTGAATCTGGGGATTTCCTGTAGTTAACTTGTTGCACTCTGATAACCATAAAACTTTATATTGACGTTTTCATATCTTTAAAAGGAAAAGATTTCCTGCCAAAAAGAGAGATTTCATCCACCCATGAGGGTTCAGAAAGTTGGAAAGATGTACATTTCTCCGAAATGGAGGAACTCTCAAAGGGAAGTGACACTCTGATCTTTGACGTCCGAGAGAGGTACGAGCTGGAAAAGACAGGCCAGATTGGAGCCTCTGTGAATATTCCTGGTAGGGTGGTCTAAGTTTGTAGTTGTTGAGACTTTTTTAAAACTACATTAATCAATATTTTTAAGTTCTAGTTTTCTTGAATTGCCCTTCAAGCTGCTGGTTGTTTTAACATGGTAAGTTTATAAAACCTGGAGTCAGAGAAAAGACACAGGACATGTTGGGGCATTACCAGAACTATTTGGTCAGAAAAAGAAAACGAAAGATGAATTTAGATATAGAGAACTGTGAGGAGGAAAAGAAGACTGACTGGTTAGGTGCAACATAGGGTAATAACCTTTATGTGTGAAGTGGTGAGGAATATGAGCAATGAAAATACTACTCAAACCATACCATTACAGCCAATACACAGTGCAATGGGGTTGTCTACATTTGTAAATGAAACAAAACTGCTCTATGGCACACCCCCTCCCACCCCAACCCTGTCAAAAACATGTGCAACATTCCCTACAGCAAGGCTGCATCAACATCCAATAACAGAGATTATGAACTTACAGTATGTATTGTGTGAAACTAAACAACACAAAAGATTATGCCCAATACAGCCTGGCTGTAAGATGCTGCAGCCCCTTAGCGTCCTACTTTTGACAGAGTGCCCTAACGATCATTACACAAATTTCTTGTATTAAAACTACCGTGGAATGTTTTTCGTAAATATATTTGCGCTGTCCAAATTGGGTTGTGCGTTTGATCACTTTAGTTTTGCAGCCATATTTCCCAACCCTAATAATATACACTGATCATAATAATAATTGTGACTGCAATTTTATCAAATTTCAGACATAAACACCTCTTGGACTTGTAGATAAATAGCTAATTAGCATGAAATTTATAATTCCATGCAGTATAGACTATTAATCTGCCAGACTCCTTTCTTGCCTAGTCGAAAGGCATGCTTAACACAAAATGCAAACAAATGTCATGATTCTTGATGAAAGTTGAACAGTTTAACCTTAAAGAGATGTGTCGTAAGTAGGGTTGTTTTTGGAAATGATCTTCAGATTTATGCCGATTTTAAAATGTTATTGTCAGTGTAGAAAAGAAGATAATGATTCCAGACCAGCAGGGTTGGTGTCAGTTGGATTATGCAAGTTAGTTGATGTACAAAACTTGTTTTTTTTAGATGGTCCCATTGTACAGAGATTTCAAGAAAAAAAATTACGCTTCATGCTTTTAAGTTACATCGAGAAGTTTTTCAGTATTTTGATTGTGCGCCTAACCAGTCATTGTTTCGAAAGTCCAAAGGAATAGTAATTTGTCACAAATTAAACCTAAGCCTTGATTGGACTTTGAACATGTAATTAAGTAATCATGTGAGGATTGCTAGATTGCTAATAGCTACAGCTGTGAGTACTTGCTAATATTCACAAGTCCTGATTCTCATGATTGAAAAGAAAAAATGAAACATTTACAAGGGTTGCAAGTGAGTGACATATTGTAAATCAAGAATCATAAATGGCCAGGTATGTTCTGATGTTGATATGTTATTTGTTTTATTTCATACAGTGGGTGACCTTTACAGTGCCTTTTCACTGTCTGCTGATGACTTCAGAGACCGATACAAGGTGGAAAAACCAGAGACTGACGATTCCAAAGTTGTCCTTCACTGCCTTGGTGGAATTCGCAGTAAAACGGGACTAGATATTCTCAAGACGCTTGGATATAATAAGTAAGTCCAGAATGGGTTTAATTGTTACCTAGTAGTAGTAGTAAGTTGAGTCTCGTCTATCCGACATGCTCAGTGATTAACCTCCGCCACGTATCACGATCTTGCGCAAGGTTTATGGCTTCCTCGAAATTGTTAATGTTAACGTCCTTAAATTGCGACTTTATTTTTCCAAGCAAGGTAGTCACGGGCCTTCTTACTGGTTTAGCAGTATGTTTTAATGCTTCTCTTAAAGCAGCTTTTGCTGGAGCGTCCTCCTGGAGTCTTGCTACATGACCGAAAAATCTCAATCTTCTATGTGCAACTATGGATGACCAAGGTGTTTGGTGGAGATAATTGTTACCTAGAGTCCTAGACAGTGTGATATTACTTCATTGTATAACGTTCAAATATGCAAGGAAATTCGAATAACGGTCACCCATGTTCTCATTTCAAGGAGCACAACTGAAATGCATTTCCATTTGCCGAAGCGCTGAACGAAATCAAATCCTTCCGTTGACCATCCTCAGACTTAAGTTCATAAATTGCTTGATGGAATGTATCACAACTTAACCTTGGGTGCCATTCTATTTCCTTTCCCAGATTTCGACATTTTCCGGGTGGTTGGGAAGAATGGTCGGAAAAGAAGGAACTCCCGTCGTGATGACCTGGAGGAACCTTCTCAATATTCCAGTGTATGCCTTAGTAAGATCTCTTCTGTGGTTAAATCTTCATGGTGCCTGGGTGACTAATATTTTACAACTTAGGGGATGAATATATTATATTCATATCTGATATACTTCTATTCGACAATGGTTGGGAAACATGAATATAACACCGAATGAGTAGCTCAAAAAATACTCTCTATGTCTGATGTATTCAGAATGTTATTCTGTAACACAAAAGAACTGTAAAATTTGCTATGTAAAATAGAAATTGAAACCAGTGGAGTTGGAATGGTCACATCATCTCATAAGTCAGTCAAATGTTACAGAGCACTGAATATTACAGTCTCACTTCTGGCTACAATGATAGTAGAGATGCGGAGATAATATCTTTCGTTGGATAATGATTCAGTGGTGGGGAGGGGGTCGGGGGGTTTGGCAGCCACTGTGCCTTTTTCTTTAGACACTGCCTAACACAGAATTAATTTGACAGTAGTTAATACATTTTAAAGAATTCACAAAAAAGATATGATTTCTACAAGTAGCCAGGCAGTTTCCTGGTTTACACGTTACAAATGAAATTCTCCAACATGCATGAGGTATGTTATCATCATTGATCAGTCATTTAAGTTGCACTCCCTAAAGTTAAAGGAGATTTTGTTTTAATATCAATTTGTGATCAGATTCAAATGTTATTATGCCCAGTTTGTCCCTCAAATCATCGTCAAAAGTTGTCATTTCAAGATATGGGACAAAGACAGTCATGATTTTGGCTGTATTCCAGTACTTTCAGTTCCCCACCTGCTGACTGACACATCCAAATTTAATATCTGCCTAAAGTCTGCCCTGTGTTGTTATTTCATACATACTTTTTGTTTTTTAAAGTGTCTCAGGCTCTTTGTAGGAATTGTTAGAAACGATGGACTAGGTTTGATGAAAAAACCTGATAAAGGACAGAATTCTTTTTTTTTCTTCTTATTTTTAAAGGTATCATATACCTTTAAAATAACAGACATGTTGTGAACCAGTGTGCTTTTCACAGTGTCAGAGAATATATTTTTTATAGGAATTTGTTTTTCTTTCTGTCTTTCCAAATATATGTGCATTTCACTTTAACTCGCACATTACTAATCGATCCTTCTTCAGTGGTGTGTTCTCTAATTATAGACCTTTTTCACTCTTACCTTACGATCTCCAAAATATTTGAACTTCCTATGTATAACAAACTTAAGGTTCATGCTTTACCTACATCAATAAATATATAGTTATAATACCCGCTCCAGAAGTAATTTTCATGATCCCCACTGGAATAAAAGTTAGTAAAAGGCAAATTTGCGGGTGTAACTCTACGGAATTCACTGCCCAGTGAAATAACAAGTGAAAGTGCTATTCATTCCTTCAAATCCACCTCTTCAGATGTATCGTTTCAGTTCATTGGCCACTTACATTTGATCATCATTGTAGAGTGCATCTATTCCTGTTGGTTGTCCTGCGTTTGTGTTCCCTTTCTCTCCTTAAAGGCATTGTAGACTCGCCCCAAACCGTGTGCCACCCTCTGAAAAAAGTAACTTTCCTTTGCTTGCAAGTGAAGTTTTTTCTTGTCGCTACAAAATGCAGACAGTAATGAAACATGATACCTTGTTATCTTTTATCTGGACCTGAGATGTCCATCGCTGCTATTATTCAATGTGTTGTGGGTATTGACCGTAGCTGCATGTATTGACTGTACACTAGTGTCTAATTACCGACGGTAGCAAGCTGTGTGTGTATTTTCTGGGATCGATGGTGGTGTCTAACACTCCTGTTACACCTCATTCGAACTAGGTCAGATTACCGGCATCAGACGTTTCTTTGTGCGCGAGTCTTCACTCCCTTTAAGGTGCCAGACTCAAAAAAAAAGCTTGCTGATTTCTGGCTCCCCTACCCATCAAGTACCTATAAGTTTTTTGTTTTGTTAGCCTCAAAAAACTTGTAATATCTATTTTACATGTATTTATTGTGTCTGTGATATGTTTGATGTTGGTATAATTAAATTTAATTGAATTTGGAAAACAATTGAATTTAACTCCTCTGACACATGGGGAGTAGATGTTATCATATTGGTAAGGAATTGGACTTTTTTAATTTACTAATCAATTAATGTTTTGATCCTTTCTGCTTATATGGACATGTACAACTAAAGAGGTTACAAAATAGAATAAGAAAACTTCAATATGATTTTATCTACAATACTTTTTCCCTTATTTTTCTTTTGTGAATTGTGTACAAGATATTCTTTGTTGAAATAACCAAAAGTAAACAAGTTATTCTGTAAACAATGCATAGATATACTGCAAATTGTGTTTAAAAAAAAAAGGGTAAATAAATAGGTGAAAAACAGGAACAAACAGGTAAACAACACTAAAAATCCAAAACTGCATTTAATAAGGCAAGTTTCAAGTCTTTTTGAAAAATGTTACAAAGGAAGGACGTAGCCAAATTTTCAAACGCCCGATCACTATACAAAACTGAAGGAACGGTTACCGGATTCTTGTCATGCATTAATCGACTCTGATTTTTGTTCACATTAACTATGTACTCTGGACATTATGAATAACAGGGTACATGGATCGTACTATTTGTTTTACATGCAATAAATATGAAAAAGCCAATCATGGTAACACTTGCTAGATTTTGCAAGAGAAACTATCTATGTAATAATAATGCCTAAAAGAAAGATTCAAATTATTTATTGTCTGTCAAACTTCTAGTTTCATCGTCTTCTAGTTTGACAAACTTGTTTGACTGTCATCCATTGAGCTTCTTCCATTAAAAAATAACTTGAAGAGCAGTAATAAAACAGAAAAGAAATGGTTTATTTGTAAATGTTTATTACTTTAACTTAACATTTCCATAAGTAGTTCCAAAATGAACATGAAAATGTAAATTTAAATAGACATTAAAAATTAAAAGAAAAAAACAAACAAGAAAATCCTGCTCTCATGCTGATGGTAATCATTCCTCTCTACTTTATGTCACAAATGCCTACATGCTTTTGTAACTTGTTGTTTTACCTCAAAACTATGTACATGAAATTTCAAAATAGCATCACCATTAGTTGTCAGCAGCAATTTAAAGGCAAATTCCTTAAATAGAGATATGTGTGAAAATAAACCGTTCAGGGAGGTTTTCCAGTCTGCAAAGCAAGTTGTCTATGAAATCTCTTGCTTGCAAATAATGATCGAAATGGCAGACTGTTTTATCGCAGATATAGGGACGGGACATCGAACCATTATGGCATATTGGATACAAAACTTCAACTGTAACAAAAAACCATTCATTACTCTCAATGTCACCAAACGGTTCATTTCACGCTACCATAGTTACCCAAAGATTCAGAAAGTATAAAAGTTATGAGAAAGCAGAGAGGTTATCTCCTAGTTAGGGTTGCAGTGAGATGGAAGAAGCATATAAATGAGTTACAAACTTTATATTTGTATTGCTATGTAAGTTACTCAAATAAACACCACAGTAGACTGACTACTCTCTACTACTTTCCCCACCCTAGTGGATTAAAGGGCACTAGTTTGAAGCAATTAACTATATACAGCAAATAGTGAACTAGAATTCCACTCATTATGTACTGAACAAGCTGATAAATTCTCCAGATGGACCACAAACACTATTTACAACATTCACACGAGTAAAAAAAAATGAAAAAAGTAAACTAAAATTAGTTTTGATAGTCTTTCGAAGACATTGTTTACATATTTACAGTTCTGTTGAGAAGGTTCGAGCAGTGAGCTAGCCTAAGGACACTGCTGACGCTTTGTGAATTCAATGCCATTCCTCATATATGAAATAAATACATACCATGCTTGCATAGGAAATATGTCACAAGGGCAACTATTTTTTAAAACTTATTTTTATGGAAGGAATAATACTGGAGAGATGATCTGAAGGAATCAGTTTTGGAAGTAGAAATGCACCACTATATATTAAAATAAATGCGAATGTAATGGAATTAACAATAACACATTGTCTTACTGTGAAGTCATTTTTGCTCATTCAAAATTTAATTGCAGATTCCAAGTAGTTTGAAGTTACATCTTTATAGTGCCATTTTTTTAAATCATTTTCGGTGAATCAGTTTAAGCGACATGACTCGTAGGTTGGAACCATATATTTAATGTTAATGAATGCATCTTGTCCACCATACGTTTCAAAAGCTTCCAGCGTCTCCTGAATCAAGGTACCGACATTCTCTCTTCTCTGTTGTCCGTAGTCGATGCCATCACCCAAGTTGCAATTCATGCTGATAAAAATATTAAGGACGGGCAGAATTTGTCTGTAGTAGGGCACGAGCGCTTCACCAACCAGATCGGCTGAAACAACGAGGTGCTGGAGGACTTTAAGTGTTGTACAGAGAACCTGTTGAGAAATCAAACCAAATTGATATAATCAAAACATTGTAGATAATTAAGTACCAGTTGTGGATTGGCCTACCAGTTTGGAACCAGTGCGCAACTGGGTCCAAGCAATGTCAGGTTGAGGTGAAAAAGGTGCTTTTTTGGGGGGGAGGGCTTTAATATTGCTAGTTTCTACCAAGGCATCAAATGTGCTGCTTGTGTCAAGGCTGCAGTGCCTCTGGTTGGATCACAAGCCAGTATCAGTTTTAAGTCCCGGTCCACCCCTGTAAAGGACAGTGTACGTTTTACCCCTGAATATGAAACATTTACACGTTCTAGTAGTTGTGTGGAAGAAATGGATAACCTATGCAAACTTTGTAGATCTTCACAAACCATCTGAAGGATGAAAGATGCTCTATGGTTATAGTTCATGAACAACACAATCAGCTCACATTGATGATGGCTAATAGTCTTCCACAAAAATGTGCAGAAATGTAGCACAGCGAACTTGACATGCATAATTTATACCAATAGCAGTGGTAGCTATTGAAATATCTTTGAGTAAGATGTAAGGAATGGCACAGAATTCTGTGGTAAGCTTTCTTAGACCTATGAAATATTGTGGCTTGGGCCATACACAGTGACTACTTAGTCTAGCAATAACCACATAGGAAACTAAAATGCAACATGCTCTTGCTACAGAAAAGTAAAGATGCATTAGGCCCACCCTTACACACATAGAACACTAGCGTTTCATTTTTGTTTTTACCATAAACAAACATTGAAAGTAAAATTTAAATCTTCCCTGACAAATGTGCGTACCATTTTGCACAAAACAGAAGTTTTTTTTGGGGGGGGGGTTGTAGGATCATGAAAGACAATCAAATAGGAAAGCTACTTACTTTAGCTTCTCTTAATTCTAAAGCCTTCTTGATAGGTATGATCAGTTGTGGGATGACACTTGTGATTTTGTTGCCTCCATGCTCAAGCATGTCATGAACACCTTGTCTTGCAAAGAAACCATATGGATGTTTGGTCTCTCGAAGGCCATCAAAAAACATCGGGAGGTAATGGTGATAATCCAGTTTTTCAATTTCAACCTGAAAGTACAATTCAATAAATTGTAAAATAACAAACAAATTTGAATTCTATACTATGATAAAAAAAATAATAATAATCAATAGCTTTGGGGGTCAAACCCCACTTTTTAATACTCACATTCTCTGCTTGGTTCTTCTTCTTAAGAAGTTAGTTTGGTTAGGTTTAGGCCTAGCCTAATCTATGACTGGCAAATACCTTTACAGTGACCTTGCAATGTCAAAAGATGACATGTTTGTTTACCATATTACAGTAGGAACAAACTTCATGTGAATTTGTTTTGTGATAGGCTAGCGTTCTATGATATCCTTCAACAGATGAAGGGTGGACATGAGTTGTCACTGTAAAAATTATTCATCGGTGTTACATTCGAAAGGTGAAAATCCGACATGATTTGTGGGTAAAGCAAGGAACTACCTGTGGTAAAGTGATGTAGGCTATCACCATGTTCGTCGAACACTTCACATACAGCCTCCAGTGACCAATTTTCCGGAATGCTTACAAGCAACACTCCATTTGCTTGGAGTGTAGTGTAGCCTTCACTAGCCCACCGAAATAGCAATCGACGCTTTGCTTGCCCTGGGTAGTTTAGTCCTTCGTTTAATCAATCGAACCAATGTAACTTATTTAGGTTAGGCCTAGGCCTAATTAGCCTGAGCTAGGCTATGCTCTTTAGAAATTTTGAAAACAAGGACAAATGAAATCACTAACTTACCTTCCATGCGATTTTGTTTCCCTTGGTATCGTGTTCCAAAGCAATTGGGAGATCGCCTCTGTTGTAGAATTTTCGGAAACTTGTCTGTTTTACTAATGGATTCGCCTTGAAAGCACCGGCTGAAGGAGGAGGTGTCACAACAGAATTTTTCAATCGTGATTTCACAGAAAAGGCATCTGCAGTAAGAGACTTGTTGTTAGCCTTGTCCGTCATTTTATCCTGTGGCATCCTGAACAAGAAATAACAAGCAACCTTGAAGATTTGTCTGACTTGATGTAAGGTCTTTACTCTTTTGCCTTTTGGATTGTTGAACAGTATCACACATGTATGTAACGACAACAACGTAACTTCTGCGTGCGTAACTTACGTAGCTATGTGTTCGCACGGTTTTGTATACTGCAGATGGAGTGAACAACAATAAATCGCCGTGATTCGGTAAACAATCAGTTACTATGGTAATGACCTGACCTGCCTTGCAGCGTTGTGGTTAGTCTCAACCTGTAAGTCGTTTGTGAAGGAATGGTCTTTGATTCTGACAGAAAGAATCATGTATTGATCGCAAAATCCGATTATTCTACTGACAACAAGCTAACGGAAGAACAAGAAAAGGAAGAAAGAAACAGAACAAAGTAGAGACATTAAATAATTTGGTTGAAATTATGTAATAGTATTGACATTATCAGTGTTTCTCCAACATTTGCTAAGAAGTGTTTCTCCAACATTTGCTAAGAAGTAAGATAATAACATTTTCTGAACACAACTTGACTATCGACCTTTAAGCATATTCGGTTTTTAAATGAAATAAATTTCTGGAATACTCCTTTAATGCTAATTTGATGGTGACGTTCTCCATTCTCAACCAATATACGTTCTCTTAACTGAATAGAAACGACTGGACACAATTGGTTCATTTTTACATTCAACATCATTTGCTCTTGACAAATTTGTAATGCATTGTAAACAGGGCTATGAAAGTCTTATATTTTCAGCATTTAAGTAACTGACCTTCTGTCATGATCTAAGTAGTCAAGTCGCTTTAATTGATGTACATAAGTTGTTTAAACATCTTTGGGAAGCCAATTTTCTTTATAGAAAGGACTACATGGAAATACCATCTGTTCTGATCAGATGTTAGCAGTGTTTTTGTTAACAGTTTACAACATAGGCCTATCTAATTTATTTTTGTGCGTGGAGTGGCACCCTTGTTTCAATCAGTCACTGATGTTGTATAGATGGGTCGAGAAACGCGTCAAGCGATTATGAATCCAAAGGCTGAGCGAAATCCTGTAGCATCCACCGGTTTCAACTCAATACTGATGAAATGGCAGTTTAATCGGATGTGAGAGCGAATGAGCATACACGTAGCAAAGGGGTCCAACATTTGAGACAACGGTTCAAAAATATATCTGTCAAGTAAGATGGCTTGACAGAACTTTGTGGTTTTCAATTCTATGATTTTTTTGTCAAGTGCAGTTAAATCATAAAATAAGGATGAAGGGCCCCACCTCTCACTCTGAAACAATAGCTATACGTCACTGTGAATGAGGGACACTAGGCTCCTGTCAGTCTTGTATCTAAAGAGAGTTTGCCCCTTCATGTTTAACACCTCCCTGTGTCAATGTACAACAGGTTCGCCAAGATTTTAAGAAAATGCTAATAAGTTATCGAAGTATCCGTATTAAGTAGGCAGTTGTTTGCATGCGAAAGGTATGCCAACTGCAATAACTGAATCGGATGACTAGGAAACGTTATCTGCATAACAAAGGAAAAGGATTTTGTCTATAATCGAAGGAATGTATTTGTGTTTCGACGAGTTCAAGCTTAGGTCTATATTCGTCTGGTTTTATACTGCTCGGTGTTAACGTGATGCTCTGGTCGCCTGCATAATGCTTCTAAATTTACAAGAATCAAATACAGTGCTGAATAAGATAATTATAAGGTCATTTCACGGATCAATATGTCGTTGGTTTATTTCGAATGAGCCGGAAACTTGAATATGATAAGGACATCGGATATATGTACAAATTCAATGAATATACTTTGATATTTTAACTTGACGAGCAACATTGTCGCATTCCTTTGACCTCTGACCTGCTGACATATCTTTCTGTAGATGGAGTTTACTTTCAGCCCAACGGAAACTTTCAGTGACAGTAAAGGGAACCTTTCGTGTAAGTTAAATAGCATATATACTTCTTTTTTACTTAACGTCTGTCATGTAATACTTCAAATTGTCAAAGATAATTATAATGTAAGGTGTTGTGAAGTGCAGGACAAAATATCAGAGAGATCTATCAGAGAGATAAATATAAATATAAAT
>JAIPMN010002344.1:8187-68906 GCA_020650975.1 Apostichopus californicus
CCCCCCCCCCCCCCCCACTCGCACGTTACCAATACTGTAGGTTTTGCTGCCTGCAGATATGCAGTATTATAGTGCGTGTGGAGTGCTTGCAGTATTAGGAAGAACTTTTCGGTTGCTCATGGTGTTATTCTTGGGGTGGATAACACACCAGGGAGTATAGTCATGTAGGTACCTACAAAGTGAGGGTGCTTGTTTGTGCGGTGACAGGTTCAGAATGAGTTGCCTACGCAGCTAGCGTATGAAACTGCAAATGTACAGAGACTATATGAAACTTTAAGTTTCAACGTCCAGTCATGTAGGTATCATTCACTTGGCAAGTAATACCAATATTGTAGCACACATTACAATAATAATACAGTGTCACAACAACAGGGTTATTTCTGGGCCAGTTCATAACATCATGGGACCATTCCGGGGTCACCTTTAATCTGGGGGGTGATACTTGAAAATTGGGGACAACTGGTGGGAACCCCTTCACCCTATCAATATCATCATTTAATTGTTTAATTTAACAATCCTGACAATACTTTAGGGAGAAGTTTCCAGAAAAAAAACCTTTGGAGAGTTTGGGCACACCAGAATTAGGGAGCTATTCTGATGATTTTAAAACTTAGGCAACATGTCATAACTGCTCATGACAAATATCTTTTATGATTTGCAGTTTCACATGATAGACACAGCTGGTCTACTGAGATATTGATTCAGCCTTGCTGCAGGTAAATTTGCAGCTGCTGCAGCTTTTGGTTTTGACATTTTGCCTCATTTAATATTATTCATTAATTAAGGTAACAACATGAAATATCATCCCGCACGGAAAAATGAAACAAGATAAACAACAACAACAATATAACACAATTTCTGCAGAGACACATCTTTTCAATTATGTGTCAGATGAATTATTTATGTACAAAATGATATTTTTTTTTCAAATTTTGAACAAAATGTTGAACATGGAAAACATTTAACCCAGTATCTAAAACACAAGTGTCTATATACCCTACAGATAAAATTTTGTATTGAGCAATGACACCGATCTTATTAATATTCAGGTTCATGCCTATTCATGACGATACTTCCAAAAACATCCAATTTAGTATTTAAAACACAAGTGCATATATACCTTACAGATAAAAATTGTTGTATTGGGCATGGTGCTGATATCATTAATATTTATACTCTTGCCTATTCATAACACAACTTCAAAACATGAATAGAGGTCTTTGTGACTAATCTTCCGAAAATTTTTTCTAAAAGACCTTTGTGGATGAAAAAGAATGAAACGGTATTTTCTTATAAGAATGGGGAGAAAGCAATGAATATTCATGTATTGTATGTATTTGTATTTTAGATCCTCCTGCAAGCAGGAACTCGCGAAGAAGCCATCATTGGCTTATCAAAGCCGCAAGCTGACCGAAGTCAGTCTCTTACATTCATATTTAACGTCCATGATTATGAATTGTCAACAACTCTGTAACTGGACGACATACATTAATCTTGGAGTGACTCGAACCGGGGACCTTATGATTGAAAGGCACCGGCGTTAACAACTGAGCTAACACTCCTTTGTGTTAGCTTGTGTTATATAGAGTTAATGACTTGATGCATTTAACACAGTACATGCCACATGTCAGCTGACTCATATCATGAATATTCATAGGGCATTAATATTCAAAGAATTACTGCCAGATATGAACAGAGTTTGTCATGTTAGCCATCTGCCCATAAATCTTATCATAGAACTTATCATACCCTCAAAAAGGTGGCCTCAACTCTGTTATGACATTTATAACACTGTGAAAAAGCCCCCAAAAACCTTAATTTCATAAACACGATTGATGAATTCGGTCTGCAATTTGTTTTTTTTTTATGTGGAGAACACCAAAGTGAAGACTTTCTATTGAAGTATATGCTCTGCCAGACATGAGTCTTCACAGGAGCAAAATGCCCAGCTCTCCAACCTGCCCTTTCCCAACCCGCCCCCTGCCCTCACCAACTGACGAAACATCTCCTCAAGCATTTCGTCTCAAAATGTTACTTAAGACAGCTGATTAATTTGACTAAGTTCCTACCAGTGAAAACTTGCTGTAGGACTATCTACACAGATACACTTCTTTACAGTAAAACAATACCTTACCTCCCCCCCCCCCCCAAAAGCTATCCATTGAACTAGACCTTCACAAATTTCAACAGCTAATGCATTTGAGAAAGTTCTATCACCAAAGACTTAACTGTATGAGTATTATCTACCAAACAAGATTTCACCGCAGCCGTTCGCTGTTCCCTACTGCGAAAAGTTCAAATCCCCTAAAACTTACCAAGCAAAATGTTGGTTTTCACTTCGCCACAAGAGCAGTGATAACTGGCTATAGATTATTTACCTGGAACCATAGAAACTTTGCTTTTCTATTTCCTCAACACAATGTCAACTTGTAACATAACACTAACCCAAAGGAAAAAGACAATCATAACAGTTGATTTGTTCAATAAAAACAAAATTATTACGTAAACTTAGAAAATGAAATAAACTATGACAGCATTCCCCGAAGTGTATTTAGTGCATCCACCTTTGAGTGAAGCACCCACACTCTGCGCATAAAATATCTACTTAAACTTATTTGCCTGCTGTGAGCATGTACACAGCTACATTTACTCTAGTCCAGAGGTAATTTATTATAATCACACATGAGATACACTGGTTGAAGTGATTTAATACCACCCCCCCCCCCCACTCCCCCTTCAAAACCTCTACCAATGAGGTGCACCGAGCAATAACCAACCATACAGTCAGTCTGTGAAAGAGGAAGACCAGACATTTAAAGGTTAAAATACTAGGAAATATAAGTTGAAGGGTGGCAGAATCCACTCTTCCCTGAATCCTCCCCCTCCCCTGATGGGGGGGGGGGTATGTTTCTTCTTACAACAACTTATTATGAAACAGCAACAGCAAACAGCAAATGTTTTATATGTCCTATTTTTTCCAGGAGGCTGTGAACCAAGGATATATTGCATTTCAGACAGCTAACAGATCATGCACTGTATGAAAGTCTCTTATACTTCTCCTACTCTAACCAATGGAGAAGAACAGACTCCTGCCTTTATAAGACTTTGTTATTACCAACAAGAGATACATCTTGTTAATATGCCAGGAGAATTCCACTAAAATATGTCTTATATTCCTTCTGAACATTGAGACAGATCAAATTAGAATAGTTTAATGTAGCAGTGAGAAGCAATTGGCAGACAAGTAGGGTGATATGTACCAGTGGACTTTTACAGTTCCTCCTCCCCCAGTTTCAGAACATATTTAACTGTCAAATTTGACCATTCTAATGGTCTGAGGTGACTTGACCACAGCTATACACATGTTTTGATCTTTCCGGCATAATTGATGAACATACATAATTCCACTCAGGGAAGGTATTAAAGTTATGAAGATCATGAGTTTAACCTTGAGTTTCATTTCAAACATGAAGTATGTCTAAACTTTTCAACCTTTGTGGATACCTTTTTATGTCATAAATACTGGGCGACTAAATGTTACACAGACTCAGTCCATTAATTACTCATTAATTAATTTCTATTTGGTGGAAAAAAAAATCCAGGTTCTTAGTTTGATCAATCTTAAACCTTATCTTGAGGAATATTTGGTCAGTTGTTGGTAAAATCCGAGAGCAACTGCCTTAAAGTGGTTAATGATCACAAAAAGATTTCACACAGCTGATGATATTATTAGCAGAGGATTGGAGTCCTTGGTATGCATGTTTGATACACCAAGGTTGAGTTCTTGTCATTACACAATGATACATGAAATACCAGCTAAACCTTTGACCCACCTTTGGGGGGTGGGGGGTGGGGAGATGGCATGTGTTCCCGAATGAATATGTGCATAGTGCTAACAGTTATTGCTCTAGACATGTTAATATTACACTATTATTATGAAAATACAGGGAATGCATACAGGGAATGATACATGCAAGGTGGGTCTCGAACTCCACGAATCCCTCTGTTTAAAAGAAGAACAAAAGTCCTTTCCTGGATGGATGACTACCTAACTGTGATATTAATATTAAAACTCGCTTTAATAAATACTGCACCTTCTTTATTACCTTACATGGCAATCTTGAATACTCTATGCATGAAACATACCTGTTGTATATAGGTAAACATTTTTGTTGAAATGCATGACGCTATACTATGTTTTTAACTTTTTTGGAGTAACCACTGATGGTTGTAGAATTGCAACCTCCCTGTCGACTTCTCAAGCAACAAAGAAATATACTTTATCTGGATCTTATCGGCAGAGCAAAAAGGTCTCTTGAGTTACCTTCCAGATATTCGTGGCTTAGTGTCAAGCCACTACAATTTGAAAGGATACACTACAGCCTCATTCTGTTTCGAGATGTATACAGAGATGTTATTACCAGAAGCATCACAAACTGTTGACATTTTAATGGAGCGCTATTCGAGTTAATAAATTACAAACCAATCTCTTGGGGTCTTTAACGTAAAAGCTTAACTCCAAGATTGGGTAGATCAATTTTCCCAGCATTTCTTTTGCATATAGTTTATGAATTGCTGGGGGCTAAAACAAGGCAAAAGAAACTTTTTCTTTTCTCTCGTGAATTCAGGAGCAAACAGTTTACGAGACTAAGTCAAGAACCCCAGCATTTTTCAGCCATTGTAGGTACTTAAAACTTTAATCCAGGCAAGTGCATTTAGAAAGGGTCAATCAAACCTTGATGTTTTCTCTCTTGTCTTTTAAAGGCTGCTTAATTGTTCTACTCAAGGCTATTTCATTGATCCAGGAGACTCACTGTAATGTAAAACTAGATTGCTTAAAAGCCCAGAGAATAATAACATTAGGACAGGCGTGTAGCCAGGAATTTGCCAAGGGAGGGGCGAACCTGTAGGCAAACTATCAGAGCCGTAGATTCTGCATTGAAAACTATCTAAAGCATAGCGCAACCATGGCGCTACGCGTACAAGACAATTTTGTCTGAAAATGCCTCCCAGATCGCTGGAAATGGCACTTCCCAGGCCTTGTAAGTTGCATCAAAGCTTGAAATTACTAGCGATATCATAACAACATACCAAAAAATATGCTCAATGGGGGGGTGGTCGCCCCCCACCCCTTGGCTACGCGCCTGCATTAGGGCAAAACAAAAGGTGAAATTCCGTGTCTGATCCCCATACAAACATATGAGTCCAACTTCAGGAGCAATGTTTAGAATTCACTGTAGGAGACTAGGATAACAGATGTACAGTTTGGGATGGGTTATTCTCCATGCATCACCCCTACCCACCTATCCCTTCCCGGACCCCACCCCTATGTACATTTCTTACCAAATGCTACAAATCTTCCAGTGACACAATCGGTCAAATTACATTTAGAATGGCTTGACATCACCATAACAACTTCAAGCCAACTTTTACATGCATTAAATAAGGTCATACATCCTAGGTTCACCTGACACGATCTACCATCAAAATGGACCAAGCTGTAAGAGCTGATGGGGTCTCTATTAGAAAACCGCCTTCTTTCGAAATTGACTACCTATCTATTCTTCCTATTGCAAATTGCAAACTGTTCAAAGACATGTTCCATTGGTATTGAAGGTACATCTCTACATCAACTGAGTCCCACAGACCTACAACAATCCAGCCCATAAAATGTTACAATCCCAGCTTGCAAAGCTATGAAACTCAAATCTTTCACGTATTGGGGGGGGGGGGGGGAGAGAGGTGAGCGTATATGGACCCTTAAGGCCTTAGGCTTGTGAATCCTATCATTCGACCCTGCAAGTTGCTAATGTATGTGAATTGACATTTTGATGCGTTTTCTCCTGGTCCTGGATTTAATATAAACCTCTGGTATCTTGTGCTTGAGAGGTACAATTTGAAAACTAATATCTGTTTTATTTGGTGTAATTAAAACTGGCCACAAAAAAGACATTTTCAACTAAGAGGAGGCATATTCCATTTAATCAAAATATTTGGATCGTTACTCGGGTGAATTAAATGGGATGAAAGGAAGATGGGAGATGGGACTTTCTAATTTTTTCTGCCTATCTGTGCCACCTATCCTCTCCTCCCACACCCCCCCCCCCCCCAAAAAAAAACTAAGCAATAAAGGTATTCCAAATTCCCCTTCAAAAACAGCATTTTATGGGTTTGTTACCTATATATAGGAACCTTCTTTACAACTCTGTTGCATTCTTTCCAGACAAAATGCAGTCACCAAGTTCAGATTCATACAAAGGGGTTAAAATAAATGTACAGCAAATGTAGGCAAATTCATGTATTGCCCTCCACTATTCCACCTCGATTACACAGTATTACCATCACAGATTGCCCTACTGAATGGTATGAGAGCTTTAACGACCAGCTCACAATACTGCTGCTAAAAATGGCCTCTTCTCTGACATGCTTCTCAAAATTTGATATTTTCTGCACCCAATTTGATATGTTTTGCACCCAGATATCTACATTGTACCAACTTCTAAAACAAAACAGCAACTTACATAGTAAATTCACTCTGTAAACCCTGGCACTTTACCATTCCCAAATCATGGACATTAATGGAACCGTCAGAAGAAATTGATAGCTTCTGAACAAGATCCTTCTAGGTTCAAACATCAGGCCCTCTGTGACATATCTCTACCCTTAGAGGCAGTTTACAGTAGATAAGCAGTTTGTTAACAGTTTGCTTTTGCTTTTAGAATTAACGAGTAGAAAAATAATTACCAAACCAACGAAAGCTGCAACTTAGATGATATATCATAAACTCACCCCATACAACTATCAACAAAAACAACAACAGCTAACTGCCAGAAACAAAACAAAACTGTCTATAAATGATCAAGATAGTTTCAACAACTTTTTATCCTATAAATCATACATCACTGGCTGCATTGGCTAACTTCACTCCCCACTGCCAACCTTTTCAATATATTCTAAATCTTCTAAGACTGGAAATGGGTTATTTCTCAACAAATCAAAAGAAACCCCCCTGTTAACTGGTAAAATGTGTGTTTATAAAGTTTGAGAGTATGACCGCCACATACAGCAGTGTTTTTATGTACACAAAAGATCATATCATGGTCCGTCTCAAACTCTAAATGGTCTACGTCCCTTTTGATAGAGTTAAATTGTGGCAATTACTAATTTAGTTTGATATCACCCACTCCACTGACACCCCCCCCACCCTTTCTCCTCCCCGACCCAAATGTTTTTACTTCTAATGTATGTTTTTCACCACATTATTGCAACTCTGTGCACAAAAATGTCCCGACAATAAGTTTTAATCTCAGCTAGCTGGTGACTTGAGTTTATATATATCTTTACAGAGATTATGAAGGTGTCAACCATTGGAGCCTGTGGTGCATGACTGTATCACCATTAAAATACTAATTGACTATATATATCACGGTTTGCTTTCCGTGCAGAAAGCCTATTTTTGCATGGGCACATATTTCTTCCGTATAATACAGTGAAGTTGTTAATCTACTTGTCTCTAGCTCACAGGATATGGTACATTTTCAGGTTTAAAGTACTACAGGACAGGAAATTATCAAACAAGACAGTTTTACTTTCTACTGTACTTTCATAACATTTGGTATCTGTCGATAAAATTGACACATGACATGTTCGTCCAACTTTTTAACTTTATAAAGTTAGCCAGTTAATTAGCTCTAAACATGTTATTTCTTTCTCATCTGTTCCATCTTATCACTTCCTTTTGCAACTGTAATCAGATGCACAACTTTCATTATTCACATATATATTCACCTCGTTAGAGCTAATTAAACATTTCGTGTAACTGCTTCCTGATAGGTTTTTTTCTGTTTGTTTTACTTTCTTTCCTGTTTCATTTTTGGAATCATATTATAGACCATAGCAAGAAACTGACCTCTTGCTTGGAAAGGTCACTCCAATATCGAAGAGAACTTCTTACACACGTCTGATCAACCATTAATTCCTCCCCGGACTGACAAAACAATCAATATTAAGAGATACTTTTGTTGAAGACTGGCTTCGGTACTTGCTTCATGGCTTACAGAATGACTTTAGACAGACGTTTAGAGAAATCAAATTAAGGAACAAAAGAGAGTAGGTGATTCGTTGAAGACTGGACTGCGGGTACCTTAGCCAGTCTCTGTTTTGCTGGTCATGAGACAAGGGCATTGGTTCTTACTGGTCTGGTAAGGAAGACTTTCCTGAGGGCCAAATTTAGCCTGCCTTCTTCATCCATAGACACATTGACTAGACTCATTTCAGCAACTCTTTACAAGTGATGGTGAAGGTTTGTAACTCTAATGTTACTAATATAATATTACTACTGAATATTGTCTGGGTTATAAATAGGCATAAATGGTACTTAGTCATAATTATTTAGGCAAAAACTGGTACCCTACCCACTTTGTACCAAATACTGCATGGTACGAAACACCCTCCACCCCCGCCCCCCTACTAGCCTACCTCCCTCGTTTGCGATACACCAAAGCAAAAACGGCAGTTAATCCGAACAACGATAAGCACATTGATGCACCTAAACCGAGTCGCACAAGATTACAAAATAATTGGATGAGAGCTCGGTCGAATCACCTTAGCGATGGACAAACCACGACGGTTATTGAATTGGTTGAATACTGGTAATCCAAACACAGGAACGTTGACACACTATGCCCTATAGATAAAAAAAACCTTAACCATTACTGTTATATCGGCATTAGCCATGGCTGCAATGTTCGCCTCACAACAAAATACAAAAACAAGATTGTTTGAGGTAATTATTTTACAGACCACAGTTGAACTGACAACATTATTTCCACCTGTATGCAAGCACTACATACAGTACAAAGCCTATCTCATATATGGAAGTGCAAAAAAAAAAGAGCGGGAAAAAAAAAGGAGAGGAGGAAGTTGCTAGATTTCTACCATACGACACATTATTTTAAAAGACTGACACATCAAATAAAGGTGAATTATCAGCTCTCCTTCCCTAAGCAGTCCTAACCTCCCCGATGCCCTCCGCTAAATCTGCCTGAACCAGTTCCCCCTGAGGGACACTGGGACCGTTCGTCCTCTCATCGCCTTGAACTTTCAAGGTCACATTTTTCTCCTTTTCAGGGGAATGATTAGGCAAACCTGAATCTTTCAATTCGTCGCTCTCTAAGCCGTTAGTCGTCTTCACGACAGATTTGTCATCATTTGCATTGACCTCATTTAGAGGGCGACAGAGACTTTCACTAGTGTCACTGTCTGCTTTGCTAACCATTACTACATCGTCACCAGTGTCACAGTTACTGGGTTCACTGTGATTTTCGGGACTCTGAGGTGACATGGGCGTGGTCACCTCCCCGTTCTTTTCTGGACTGGTGGGGTTACCACCGTCTTCCACCGATTCGGCGTCCTTTTCAGAAAAATGACTCCCACTACTAATTTGATCACCTTGGTTATCTAAACTATCATCATCATCATCACCATTAGCATCATCATTTCTTTCATCCTTACCAATTACCTCTACTTTGCCATCTGTTTCCCCCTCTGTCCTATATTCCATGTTTCTTTCACTCTCCTGCAAGTGGTCAGTTGTCCTTTCACTATCCTGCAAGTGGTCAGTTGTCCTTTCACTATCCTGAGTGTGGTCAGTGGTTGTCCTTTCACTTTCCATCATTTGGTCAGTGGTAGTCCTTTCATTTTCCTGCACACAGACGGTCCTCCTTTCGTTATCCTGCGTGAAGCCAGCTGCCGTTTCTTTATCCTGATCGTACCCAGCTATCTTTTCACTACCCTGCAAGCGACTTGCCGTCCTTTCACTCTCTTGCAAATGGTCTGCCGTCCTTTCACTATCCTCAAGATCTCCTATTTCCATTTCAATTTTTGGTTGCATTAGCTTACTGCTCCCATCCTTATCACTAGCAGTCCTTTCGTGGTCGGTTTCGTCCGCACGGCCATCTTTCGTCTCGACTTCCTGAATTCCCTTCATCTCGTGTTCCCCAACAGACTCCCTACTTTGTGCCATTTCTAACCCCTCGGTTATGGTTGGTTCATTAGGCGGGCTATCTGGACTTATCTCGTTCACGGTTCTTGAGTCCAAGCTGCTGCCACGATCCGCTTGGCTATCAAAATCATCCTTTTCTGATTCAAGGGACACTTCGTTAATTTCGACATCTGCATAGCTGCTGCTTTCCATTTTCTCATACTCGACTTTTTCCAATTCCCTATTGCTCCTGCGAGTCCTGAAAACTTCAGTCCTACTACCTACATCGTCTGATCGAGCAGAGGGTGATACTATTTCAGGTGGGGGGTTAGTTCTTAACTGACCCTGATGGATGTTGCTGTCATCATCATTGTTGCTTAGGGTGGAACCCCTGCTCATAGTAGTTCTAACCTGACTCGCTTCATGTTGTTGTTGTACCTGAGATGTGACATATTGCTCTTTAGGCTCCAGGTCGTCCATAGTTCTCGACTCATTTGTACTAGGATCCGTTAAGTCGTCTAGCCGGGGGCTCGTGGGCCCACTTTGCTCTGGGCGGCGGTGGCCCAACGATTCCTGATCTTTCTCAGGTTCTTTGGAAATCTCTGAGGGAGAATCTATTGAGACATCGTCATCATCGTGAGCCGACACCATTGAGTGATCGTCATCCTCACCACCACGGTCGTCATGGTTATCATTGTCAATACCTCCTTGCAAGTCATAATTTGATTTTTCAACACTACCATCATACTTTTGATTATTGATTTTAGTTTTACCTGCCTTATCACTTTCTGTGATATCTTCTGTCCTTTCATTAACCTTATCAGCATTTTCTTGGTCAGTCGTAGGATGAGGTTCAACGGGGGCAAGTTTTGTTAAAGTGCAGTTTGTATCTGTCGAGGGTTCGCCTTTAAAATTGGCTAGTTTCATTTGAGCTTCTTTAAGCTGCTGCTGGAGAGCACAAATAGTGGACTGCATACCTTCTCCTTCCTCGTTTAACTGCAACACCATCTCGTACAACTCTGTTAGGGGAGAGATCAAACAGCGAATGTAGCAAAAACGAGATCATGGTGTGATAAAAGCCATGTTGTGCATGACATTATAGAGAAAGACCAAAACAATACCAAGTTGGACTGCATAAATCATATTTTAAGGGGACTAGAGTGTGGTAAACAATGACACAATTAAGACGATACACTTTTTCATGCTTGTGCATGCATTTGATTTATTTTTGAAAGTGAATTTTGGTAAACAGGGACTAGGCCAGTCTTGATATTTTGAGGACATTTGGGTTTTTCTTTAGCTCAACCTGTTACATACAGGGTTAAAATGTGTATCGGGGGGGGGGGACTTTTTCATGATTGTGGTATTGTTTATTACATATTAGTGTGAAACAAAAGGAGAGGATTTAGACTGTGAACATTGGCATTAATGTAAGTATGAAAAGATGGAATAAAAAACCTTAAGACATGAACAGAATATGCTGCTTCAGCATAGCCTCAATCCTTATCAGACACTTACCTGTTAAAACTAAAACCACCCTAATACCATTCTTGTGTGAAACACAACCAAGGTCTTATCTATCACGTTACCATTTAAAGCAGTTAGTTGCCTTCTTGAGTATAACTTTTGTCACAATCAAAATATCTTTAGATAGACACTATTATGTTAGTTTGACTTCTTTAATCTCACACCACTTGTTTCATAATCTCAACAATTTCTGATACTTCTTGAACACAAACATCAACACTGTGAATGAGATCAACTGCTGTGACCAGTATCATATTTCACTGCTGAGTTAACTGCCAGCAAATTGCACCTCTTCTTCTAGGCGAAAGACTTTACACAGAACACTGCACAAGTAAACGTGAGTAAATCTGATGAGAAACAACAACAAGATACTAAGAGATGTTTACTGAAGTCATCTTTTGGGGACAGAACAGAGCTAGAGTCTTACCGTCCTGGCTTCCTTTCATTTCTTCGTTGTATTTTTTCTGCATGGCTAGCTCAGCATCAAGATTTGCTATCTTCCCCGATGAAACTTGTTTCCCAAGGTCCTGGTTCTCTTGTAGTAGTGTACGACAGCGGGCCATAAGACGCTTGCCAGTTTGACTGTGGTACAGGACAGAAGGAAGGTGAAACATACATGTCAGGTGAAACATACGTGAAACATACAGGTGGAGTGTTAGCTCAGTGGTTAACGCCGGTGCCTTTCAATCATAAGGTCCCGAGTTCAGGTTCCAAGATTAATGTATGTCGTCCAGTTACAGAGTTGTTGACAATTGATGATTAAAATTGACAATTAATAATCATGGATGTTAAAAAATATGAATCTAAGAGACTGACTTTGGTCAGCTTGCGGCTTTGATAAGTCAATGAGGCTTCTTCGCGAGTTCCTGCTTACAGGAGGATCTAACATACATACATACATACATACACACATACAAACATACATGTCAACTGAATCACAATTACCTTGCCTTTCAGTTCTAACTTTCAATGCTTGTTCTATGAACATTTTATCAATATTCATGACCAGTTGAAAAATTTAACAATAGATAACTGTTTTTGAAGCATTTTGTTGTTGTTGGTAATATACGTCATATGAGTGACAATTTTTGTGTATTTTCTATTTAATAATAATAATTATACCCATTATCATTACGTGGAACGGTAAGACAAAGCACACATGTTAAACATGACAGATACTTCACTACAGGAACCTAACTGTTATCAAATGGTTAGATTTTCAGACAGAAATGATCGACGCAGTTGGTTCTGTGTGCAACACGGACGCCAAGAATGTCAGAATGATGGACCAATAATTTATGGAATTTGCCTCCACATGTTCCCTACACATTCCTTGACACTTCATCGTATTTGGTAGGGAAATCCGAATGTCCTATAGCTTTAACTTGAGATAAGTCAGCAAAAGCCCATAGTAGTTTCATAGCACAGTTAATCTACTTAAAATATTACCAATTTGAAAGATCAATTTCAGATGGGGGATAACTACTGATTCTTCATATACCCCACAAAACTAGACTTCAACCCACAACTTCCCAAATCAAGGGTATCACTTGCTGCTACTGTGACACCTCTTTATATCCACTAGACCTTGTAGGTCTGGTATTTATCAGTTCTCTCTCATTAACTCTTCATAAGATCAGGGCTTTGTTTTTTCATAGTCAACTGGCCTACCTGTCTGAGGTAAACTTCCATGCAGTCATATCTTCTTGGGCCTGCTGCATTTGTTTGCTTTTGTCCTCCAATTCCTTCTTGATCCTCTGGAAAAGGAGATTCAGTGCTGGGTCTAACAGACAAGACCTCAGCTGGTTAGCTCCAGGAGTCTGACCTTTAGATATCTCAGTAAGTTTGTTCTGTTTTGAAAGAAGAGGCAGTTAAACATTTTGTTGCTGGGTTGATATAATAGGTGGTCTATATTGGGCTAAACCACAGGACAATCTTTTACAGACAAATTTACAGACATTTCATTCCATTTTCACTTTTTCATTATCCATATCTACATATCAAAATGTCTGATAAAATAACCTACAGGCACAGACATAAAAAATTGCAAGATACAGACAAAATGTCCATCTACAATTGGGTCTGTTGAAGGGTTGCCCAAGGTAGAGAACATAACAGCTAAAGTTGGGTCTTGTTTTTAAATTAGATTACATTTTTCACTTGTAATCAAGCTTATTCAAGTAATAAGAGAAACCATAAACTTAAAAATGAATGTAAGTAAATAAAATAAATATAAAAACCTGAAAGTAGTTCTTCATACCAGTAGAGGGGTACCAACTGGTTCTGAGCCTTACCACATCATTACAATAACTATTTCTGCCTCAATTCTTACGGCTAGACCTAGTTCATTTGCAGTGGAGTACTTAAGTATAGGCTGTGTTTTGCGATGTTTCTTGACGTCATGTACCGTTGCATATTTGGTCATTTTAATGCAACAATCTACAAATTTTTCTGCTTATGTATCTGAGTGATGGGATATCTACTCCAAGACTTGTGTATCATGAGAAAAATCTCTCTACAATAAAGGGACTCACAGCTAACTCTTGGAATTCCTGTTCCTTGGTGCTCAATCGTAGTTTCTGGATCTTTTCCTTCCTGGTGAACTCGGACTGCTGCTGGCGGAGTTTCTCTTCGATATCATCTGCAAGAATAAAGATGACCACAAAACTATACTGTATTAATCTACATTCATCAACTACTAGTCAATGCAAAAAAAAAAGTGCTTGTTTTTGTGTGAAATTTCACAATAATTGAACGTAAACATTTTTCTGTGTTTAGACACTTGCAAATTTAAGGTATACAGGGCTATGTTTTCTTACTTTGTTGTCATAACTTGATGTTATCCAACCCGTCGCTTTCGCAGACTGTCTGACAACCAGTACTTCTTGTCCAAAGTTTTGGTTGTTTGCACAGAGATTGAGAACATTTTTGATAAAGACAAAAATTCCTCAGGCTTTCATTCCAAAACTTTGACCTACAGGTGCAAATTTGAATCCCAGGTGACAAATCTTCACAACAACTTTACGATCCTTCAAGTCTCCAATAAATCCACACAGGGAAGAATTTAATGTTCAAATTTGTGTATCAGTTTTGAAGTATTGTCCCTTTTCAAAAAAAAAAACTGCTTTAAATCATTGGACTTGTATAGCAATATGACAACTTTGCTTAGCATATTGTGATGCTATACCTAATACATGATTCCCTATCTAATGTTCATAATGTGCCTTTCTCACCATAAGTTACCATTTAAACACTAAAATGCCTTGCAAAACAGTTATATGATAATGTTTTAGCCATCCCACTTCTTCTTTCTTAAATTGAATATCCTTGTAGAAGAAACGTACCATTGCCGCTGTGCATAGCCATGGAGTTCTCCAGATAGTCCACATAATCATCTTGCTGCTTCCATTTGTGGAGTAGATCCTCCCTCTTCATCTCCATCATCGCCTCATCGTTAAGACGGACCTTCAAGAAACATTAACGATCATAAACAAAATGAGCATGCAGGGTCATTTTGAGAATGAATAAATTATTGTCGTGATTAATTATTATTTATTAGTATCTACGACAGTGATTTTAGTTTCATCAACTATAATCTTATTTCGAATAAAACTTGATACGCTTGCTAAAATGATTGACCTGACCACAAAAAGGTGTTTAAAGATAGGCTTTAAGATCAATGTAGGAAATCAAAGAATTACAGAATTGCAAAGTAAGTCAGACGCCCTGTGTTGGGTTTTTTTCTAAGCCAAATTTAGTTGGAGAACGATATTGGTTGCTCCACTATTCCTAAGTATTCTAAGCCAAATGTCCATTTCTTTATGTTGATTGGCCTATACTGAAAGTGATAGGTGTCTGTATCATTTTGATGTCTCACAAAGGAAAAACCTGCTTACCCTTTTAAGAGGCGGTTGCTCTTCTGTCATCTGAAACAAAAGATTGATAAAAGACCAGATTATTCAACTATCCAACAGTTTACTGATTTATTTGTGCAAATTTCTATCAATATCATGTCAAATATCTAGATACAAGGAAGACCTGAAAATTGATCCATCATTCTTTTGTGCAAACCCATCAAACACATTGTAAAAATAATCATAGTAAATTATTAAACATTGAATGATTTTCATGTACATTTGGCAACTCTCCTTCTACGAATTAAGAAATCGTTTTTGTTGTACATAGTGATCTAAGTACTTCACACAATTGGTTAATGTAGTATTTTTTGTATAATTTGCTAAGTTTGTATCACAAAAGACTTTTCAAGGGAAGGTAAAAGAAATTGGAAAGACATTGTAGCTGTTTGTGAAATCCACCACAATCGCATTAAGGTGAAAACAAAATTAGCACAGTAAGTTTTGCACCAAAAAAACAACACTAAATTTGTATATTTCTATGTGTATTGGGTCAACAGTTAAACAGTGGAAAACTCTTCCTTCGGGAAAAGGGGAATGTTTGTGAGCAATTTGGTTGTCACATTTTGATAGTTGCAGTTCTATCGTGTGTGAGTATTACTGTATATATGCCTTTGTCAAAAGCACAAGCAGTTATGACCCAATAATGCACCCATAGCCAATAGATTGATCACTATCTCTGTAAGTTTGATAGTTTCTTTGAGGAATGATATATACCAAATCCATTCAATAGTATTAGCTGCACAGAAATTAAAATACAACAGAGCACAAATTTCAAATTCCTATTTCTGATATGCATCCAAAAGAAAACCTACAGATATAGGACATATCATTTAGGTCTAGGCTAGGCCAAGGATATTTAGGCCTATTTTTCTTGATGGAAACTGCTCACCAGAGATATTTGTATTTAAAAAGCTAATGGCTTATATATCAACTTGGTCACAAGGATACTTATAAAACTGTGCCCCTCTAATTCCAGGTTAAATTTGTTCATAATACAGCTTTCAGAAAGTGTGTTATCAGAATAGGTTAGGCCTTACGTTTAAGTGTAATATTGGTTGGTTTGCTAGTACTAGGCAAGATAGATGATAACATCATATGCTGAGATTTTCACAGTATAAGCGATCAATACTGGGTAATGACAGCTCTCTGAGGAACTAATAGTACAATTGAATTCTACCCTTACTAAGTAAGTATGTTTTGCTAGGCCTAAGTGAATGTTATATTGCTAAGTTTTGCCTACAGTGATGTTACTAACAATACTAGACCTAGTGGTGGTACTGGTACTGGTAGTCAAGACCCCTACTGCCCTAGTCCTAACATTAAACAAGTAACAACTAAGAAGATTACATAGGCCAGTAATTAACTAAAGTAAAGACCTAGTCTAACTGATTACTAAGAGTAAAACCTAAGCTAGCCTAAGTCCTCCTAGGGGATAGGATTGAAATAAACAGTAGAAGAGGCTACCAAAACCTAATGCAAGGCTGAATCCGTCCGTCTCATCTGCAATCGTAATCAAGTTCGTGCAGTTTAGGTGATGTAGGCCTAGGTCTAGCCATGAATTGATGCAGTAAAGTCACCATTTGGCTAGCCTACCGTATATCTTCACTGAAAACTACATAACATAAGGTCACATTATTCCGAAACCTGGCTCATGTACACCGCATATATTTTCAGAATTTCGTCAAAATTGATGTAAATCGTTAAAACAAATGACAACATACTTTCCGTCCAGATATGTGGGCCAGGATAAAACCCTGCGAGCGATGGCAATTGGATGGTAATCTGACTTCTTAAGCATTTACAAGTGTATCTTCCGAGCTTGTTCTTCTAGTTCCATGTTTGAATGTGAATACCGATCTTACGCTACTACTGTGCGGCCTGTGTAGTATTGTACTACACCTTATTATAGTCTATGTTCCAATAGTATTTATGTGCAGAGGTGTTGTACACTACGCGTGTTGCACGCTTGGTGAAAAGTCGAAAAAAGCAAGTGTCCAAGGCGCTTCTCGGTATCACTATACTCACTACTGTTCCAAACAAGAGCCATATTGTTTGTTTCTCGTTGTTCAGATCTCTTAACTTAGATCAGATATAATACCCTATTACATACGAACCAATACAGGATGATATCCTTCATTACAAATATCGGAATGTTGAAATATTGATGAGAAAAGATACAGTTAAAAAAGAATTATAATAAGTGGTGAATCATACATGGCCATTTGGAAAATCCGTAGACAAACTTAGACGTTGGCGGTCACTTTTATGAACAATTAGTACTACTGTATATGAAAAACTATGTAAAACTGGTACAGGAAGATACACCGGTGGGAACCTGAGGACAAGAGTAAATTGGGAGGCAAATGACAATTTGAATGAATGCATTATTTCTTTTCCTGTTGTAAATAAGTTCATACAAGGGACAACAAAAGGAAAAAAACTGTTTTCCAAAAGACACAGACCTATAGCGAAAACTTGACTATAACTGTTACATTATTAGAACATATCAAGAGAATGGAGTGTAACTTCACATCACACAGAACAAATATCCGAAGAAGCAAGATCGAGATGGATAAATCACTAGCAATAAAATCGGGATAATTGGCAGATGATCATTTAGTGGAGAAGATGATCAACATATTTAGAGAGAATATGACGTTGCGAAATAAAGAAAACAGTGAAACACGGACAACAGGACATTGATCCCTTACAGTGAAAATGAAGGAGTCATCTCCCTTCCTTCCAAATACAAAGTGGTTACAAGCCTAGCTACATTTCCACTTTGCAGCTCCAGTCATGGTCAATGTAGCAATCTTCTTTTCTAATCTAATGTAGATCAATAACTCAAAGGCAGGTGTTGGGTCTTGCGATTACTCACGCTTAGAGGCCTCAGTTAAAAAAAGAACACGTTGGGAAGTGAGACCCAATCAGAGCACGCTCGATCTTTGTAAATTTTATTGGGTTTGTGAACTTACAAATACTCTCGTCCTACATACATTAGCTATTTTCTGAATGGCTACTAACCTGCCAAAAACTACTGCCCCCCACCCCCACCCCCCCCCCCTCTCAGTCCATTTGATCCATCACTGGCCTACTGCTAATGAGAAATACAACCAATCAAAAACACAAACATGAAAAGAAAGTATTTGAATATTCAATCTTTATTTGCACTTGAATGACAAATGTCAAAAGGATAAGCTATGCCCATGACTTAAAGCCATTTCATCTGGTTTCCCAAATTAAAAAGTTCTCAGAGCATATCCTTGAAAAGTCATTATATGACTTGGACGCCAACATAATATTTGCTCCATCATATTATGAAAAGGAGCTGTGTGCTATAAACATTAAACCCTATTATGAATATGTGTGCTTAATGTTGGTGATTGACTTAGGAAAAATATACATTGGTGGAAGACGATTTAAAATCAATTTTAACTTGATGTAAAAAGATGTTACGTAGCTAGATATGCTTAAATGGTGGAGAGGGGAAACTCCTCACCCTCTTACAATGTCATTAAAAAAAAAAGACGGCTTGACTGGGAGAGGATTTCCCACTATCCCTTCAGTAGTTTTAATGAAGACATGTTGAGAGGGTGGGGGGGGATATTTTCCCTAAAAAATGAGAAGCAATATAAAGACTTGGTATAGAGAAAGCAGACACATTTGACTTGAAAGGATAAAATGGAAAACATGAGTGAATGTGAAGAGTAAAGCCCGCAAAGAATTTCTGTGACCAATATTGGAAACATTTTGTAGCACAAGCAAGTACGAAACTCTAGTTGATCATCAGTTTCACTATAATGCACAACTTATAGATGATACATGCAACTGTTCTTTACGGGTGAGGATGGTAGGGGGAGGGGAGGGGGTGGGAGTGATGAAGCAAAGTGACAAACAACTGAGACAACAGCTTAAGTCAAAAGAAAGAAGAAAATGGCAGGTTAGATTGCAAGGGCTAAATGACAAGTGACCACTTTGTGCAACCATTTTTACCCTACAAGCAAAAAGGTTGATATTGCAGAGGTACAACAGGATAGGGAAGGCTTAGGGGAGACGGAAGGGGTTTCATACCCAAGATTACAAAGCTCAAACATGAGCCGAGAAAGAATTAGATATTTAGGGAAAAAATACCTTTTCATCGTTGAAATGTTAATGGAGGAATGTGAATTGTTTGGCAATGTACATTACATTTTAATTCACATATTTATTGACAAATTTAACATGTTTCCAGTTCTGGCTACCTTTTAAAATAAGAATGAAGTTAATGATGGGGTACATATGACCCTCATGTGTCCTATGAAATAGGAATGTTACTGCTTTTAACAGGTTTTATAGCTGCAACAACCATGAGTGTTCCCACGGATCCAGCTAGGACAAGTAAACATTCATTTGCATAACTACCCTTTTCAATCACCTAGTCTCACTTAACTACCTTCACTCAAAAGCCAAAAATAGGTGTGAAATTATCAACTTCTTTCAGAATCAAAGTGTTTCCAATAAGAAAGATATTCCCACATCAGACATCACTAAGTCTTCCTGAAACTTTGCACCAAACAAAAACAGGAAGAATCACAAATTTATGAAATCAAATATAACAATGTTTATGATTTAACAGCACAAACTCTTCCTGCTGGATTCAGTGTTATAACCAAACACATTTCAAATAGCTTTTCCACTCTGTATATCCGGATAAATGTGGAAAAAAAATGCCCAAAAAGTTTCTTGATTGTTATCTCTTGAATTTCTCAAAGAAAATGGCAGCCCCATCATGTTCATAAAGCAGCTTGATAACGTTCGCTGACGTTGTCCCAGTTAGCCACTTGAAATATTTCTTTGACGTAGTCTGGCCTGGCATTCTTGTATTGAAGATAATAGGCATGCTCCCAGACATCAATACCAAACAAAGGCACCATCCCTAAAAGAAAGATAATAAGAGAAAATTTAAATATAATATAACCATTCTACAGAGAAAGGCCAACTATTAACACCCTTCCAAGCACTGGTACTAATAGTATAAGCCCTGAAAAATTCATCTCTACTGGAGGTGCAAATGTCTGGTGTATTCATGAAAACAACTTATTTCAGCCCCAATTTTTATATGCAAAGTACGATATGCTAGGTACATCTGCTATGAAGAGTTTGGTCAGTCTAGGCTATATAGGCTGCTGTAGGCTAGGCTAGTGTAGGCTAGGTAAGTCTATAGCAGGGTTGTCCAACCTACGGCCCGCGGGCCACAGTCCGGCCCGCCGCAGGTTTTGCGTCCGGCCCACCAGAGATGCTCTACGGTGCGAAATTTTAGTGAGCAGATTTATTGATAACAATTTGAAGCTATATAATCCATCATTCGAACCTTCTGGGTCCAAAAAACTGCATACAGGTCAGTTTGTGTGACACTCTCTCAGCGGAGGGGGGGGGGCGGCTGAACTTTATTCATCTGTTTTATCAGGAAGGAAAATAAATCAGTGCGCTCCGCGCGCAGTGCTCACATTTTGTTGCCTTGGGCTTGGGCAAAAAATCGAGCGTAGGGTTCATGCGGCCCCCTTCTTCATCATAATCATTCCATGTGGCCCTCCTCTGCAAAAGGTTGGACAACCCTGGTCTATAGGCTACCTGACAATGTATGTTCTGAATATAAATTAACACACATTCTCCTGTGAATAATAAATGTTTGTAGTGACATTCACTTTCAAGAATTACAAGACATAAAGCAATGTGTTTAAGAGTACTTAGATAGACAGAGTAAATATACATCATATATACCTCAAGCTGCTTACATGAAAAGTAAGGTAAATAGCTGGTTAGTGCACTTAGAATGCTGGCTCAAAAGTTTATATTACTATAGAGTGATTGTGCAATGAATCTCATATTAGTGTTCGTCATTGTGAGTCACAATTTTCGGTTGGATGTAAGTAACCCAGCAAGTTGTGTAACTTCCCTCCAGGCAAGTGTACAAAATGCGATGCAATGAGTATACTTCAAACTTCCCTTCTAAACTAGCATCACATTTCAAGAGTACTGGAGAAATTCTCATTTTATATGCTAGAATGATATCCCGCACTATTCAATAATAGGGAACACAACACAAGACAGTCAAAATTTCGCACCGGTTGTGGCCTGGAGGGGGTCTTGATTGGCACAGGTTGCTATTTTCAAATGGTGAGTCTTGGGATCAAACCCTAGCCAGCCCCATCCTGATCCCTGAATTGCTACAGTGGCCGCTGTCAACGTAGTCTTGAAACTGTCAAACGAACCAAAGTCTCTGTTGATGGCATCTGCTAGATCACCTGTGAAAATATCAAGAATATTAAGAAAATATTAAGACGGTAGCATTCGAATATGGCGCATTTACAAAATTCAGAAATGACAATATTCAAAAAATTCTGTCCTAAAAAAGTTTGTCCATTATGAGCAATTTTAACTTCTCTAACTCTAACAAAGTTTTCTACCACTAATTCAACGACAAAAATTGCTGATAAAATGTGAAAATTAGGAACATTGATAGTTACATTCTTTTACAATTTTAACAAAGCAAACAGATACAACATTTTCCATTTTAACAACCCAGAATTTACATTAAGTATGAAATCTACATCTTATAGATGCTTCTAAGTCAGCTGTTTGGATTTCATCATAAACTACGATCAACATATACCCTTTCTTTACATCATGTGATGTTTTAGATGGCAGGTCTTTTTAAATTCTTTGTTGGTGAAGAAGGGAAGGGGGGGGGGAAGTGCAAGGAAGCTTCTGTAAATATCAAGGGTTCTTGAAGATTGTGATACTTTAACTTACCTGCTGGAACACCACCCCCCTGAGGCGATAGGTTTGTCCAAAAGATACAATGATTGATGAAACCTCCACCGTTAAATTTCAAAGCTGGCTGCAAAGCGATCATACCACCAATGTCACCTGCAAAGAAAATATTAGGTCTGATAGGCAATGCAAGAATATGAAGTTTATGTAAGTAGACACACAATTTTTAAATATTAACCATCGTTAACCTACTTAAAGCAATCAGTAAGGCTCAATAATATGAACTTTGTACATGTACCAACTATGCATTTCAAGCTAGGTATTCTGAGGAGCAATAACATGAAAAAGGTTTTTCAGGTTTTGATCATTTTTTGCAATTGCTCTTAGTCACTATCTGCTGAAGGATAATACAACATTGTGGAACAACATTTCCATCAAGAATGTTTCCTAATTTTGACCTAAAAAAAGAAAGGTAAATAAAAAAACAGCAGCCATGAACTCACTAACGTTCTGGTACTGACCAAGCAGGATGTTTGTACCAAGAATGAAATTCATCACATGTAGAGCAAATTTGATGAGTGACAGCTTTATACACCATTGTTTTAGTGTGACCACTGAAATACTCAATGAACAAAGGGCTTCTTGCACCCACTAAGGAACACTACATATAAACAGTACAAAGTTAAAACCCAAGTTGCATTTTATAGGCTTTATCATATTTCCAACATTAAAGACTGACTAGTATCACAAGCAAACATATGTACACGATCTATATTTGAATTAGTTAGGTAAACCGTCTATCCTTAAGAATACCTCATAAAGTTAACTTCTTTGCTATCACACAATTTTTTAAGTGGGCACACTGTTTCATAAAGACACAAAAGCGAGCGAAACTGCATCCGAGGGTGTCAGCAAATTAGGTATTAAAACAAATCAAGTTTTCCAACAATTTGTGATCACTTCAACAGTTTTGTTTACTCCCAGAAAAAAAAAGTAGTTTTATCATTTGTTTTATCTCATTCTGCCCTGAAAAGTTTCACAAACCTCCTGCATGCGCTGCTGCCAGTTTCTCCTCTGCTGCGTTCAAGTTATTGGTGTAAGTTGCGTGATGTTTCTTGTGATGTAATTCCATAATGTCCCCTATGATAACAGGTTCCAACGCATTGTAAGAATATGGCAGATCTGGAAGTGTGTGCTTCATACGGCTTCCAGTGGCTGACGCTTTGCAGTACTTGGCAGCCAGCCTATGGATTAACAAAACACGTTTATGAAAAGAAATGCAACATTAATATCCATTGTCTAACTTGCATGGGTAGAGGCAGTTGCATGGAGATGTCACTGGTATCTTAAGAACAAATTATGCTGAAAGTAGATCTGAAAGCCTCAAGCTTGTAAAGTTAAGGGAAAATATAACGAGAATGGAGCAAAATTCATCTAAAACAAGATATAGTGATAAGTAAAACAGCAACATTCTGAGGATTCAAATATCACCTCTGCAGTAATTTAGGCTATAGAACAATAATTGTAACACTAATGTTAGCACTACAGAAGTTGATGACATAAGCATTTGATACAATTACTTTGTGTAAAAAAGTGGAATTCTCCACATTAGAAGCGCAGAGAACAACGCATGTACCTAATCCATTAATGATTGCAAGTTAGCGAGAAAAATGTATTTATCAAAGTTTGTTGGGAGATTAGCACATAACTTGGGAGAGCCTTAAGAAAACCAAGAGGCTTCCAAAAAAATTAAAAGAGTCAGCAAGACTGCAGTATCATGAGCCTTAATTGGCCAAAAGTACTGCTATTGCTAGCAGAAGTAGGACCTAGTCTAAAAGTAAGGTCTTCTGCCCACTTTAGTATTTATTTCGAGGCACTAAGTAAGGTTTAAGTTGAGAAATTAGCTGTTAAATTATGCTGGTAGTTCGTGAATTACTTTTGACTTTGTCAATACATAGGATAGTACTAGTAGTAGGCTTAGTACTATTACTATTAGGCCTATCCTAACTCTTTAAATATATTATGATTTTGTTACAAGCTAACACCATTGACATTTCGGACCAACGTTTGGTCAACCTGTAAAAAATCCTAGGAATGCATTCGGCACATGAAATATTTTGTTGTCTTAAACTTGAAGTGGATTTCGAAGAACCAGTCACCTCGGAAGGAAGTTAAGACGATGAGAAAACATGATTGCAGTGAACTTCGTAGTAGCAAAGACCTCCAACGTGACTTTAAACCAGTTTGAGTGATAATTGTGTCCTTGTTGTAAGTATTCCGTTATTGCAGTTTGCGAAAGTCCCTGGACGGAAACGTGTGACCAATGGTTGATACATTATCGGCCAGGTTTTCTCTGTAAATTGACCAGTCACTAAATCGTACTTCAAACAAGCAGTCGAAATGGCAAAAGAGGAAATGGAAAATATTGGAAACATCAGAGAAAAGGGTGCGATGAGGAAATATAGGAGAAAGAGAGACGGGGTGGACGAGAAATGGGAGAAGAAAGGATGGGAAAAGGGAGTTTGGAGAGAGAAATTGCAGATGGGCACAGAGGGGAATTGGACATGGAAGGTAATTGGGGGAAGGGGAGGGAGGCCGAGAGAGATGAAGGAAGGGGTTAGAGGGGAAGAAGGAGGAGCAGACAGATAGGAGGAAAAGTAAAATGAGTAGATAATAAGGAAGGTTAGGTAAGTGGAGGGAACTGGAAGGGAAATGAAAAAGATATCTTGTGACGAGTCAAAGGGCTGCTAGAAATTGGCAGGACTTTACTCTGGATTTTCCTCACTTGGGTAAAATATACTTCTTTAAGTAGTAGTCTTAACAGAAATTGGTCTGCCTGCTCCTAAGGTTGAACAACTCACAATAATGATCAGAAAAGAGTTAAAATTTGATTTGAAAAGTCAATTTATTTGTTCCCTCTCTCAGACACATTCTTTTTGGGGGATGGTTATACTGTTATTGGCTGAGATACAGAGCCCTGGGTGGTCCATGGGGAAGCTGCAGTATTTCAACTTATTTGCTCATGATTTTCAAGCACGTAAATGCAGGAATTACCCCTAAATTTGTTTGGAATTATAAAAAGGGCACAGAGGGGAAGTGGACAAGGAAGGTAACTGGGGAAGGGGACGGAGGCCGAGAGATGAAGGAAGGGGTCAGAGGGGCTCCGGAGCAGACAGATAGGAGGAAAAGTAAAATGAGTAGATAATAAGGAAGGTTAGGTAAGTGGAGGGAACTGGAAGGGAAATGAAAAAGATATCTTGTGACGAATCAAAGGGCTGCTAGAAATTGGCAGGACATTACTCTGGATTTTCCTCACTTGGGAAAAATATCCTTCTTTAAGTAGTAGTCTTAACAGAAATTGGTCGGCTTACTCCTAAGGTTGAAACACTCACAATAATGATCAGAAAAGAGTTAAAATTTGATTTGAAAAATCTTATATATTTGTTCCCTCTCTCAGGCACACATTCTTCATTGGGGGGGATGGGTATACTGTTAATGGCTGAGATGCAGAGGTCTGGGTGGTCCATGGGGAAGCTGCAGCATTTCAACTTATTTGCTCTCATGATTTTCAAGCACGAAAATGCAGGAATCACTCCTAAATTTGTTTGGAATTATAAAAATCTGGGATTTTGTTTAAGATAGCAGCACAGTAAGTTAACATACAATGTCATGAGTTGATTTACTTGTATATAATATTCTGCACAACCATGTTTTATTGCAAACTTTGAAAATCTTTCATATATCAGATAGAAATCAGTCGAAAGAGTACAGAAGGAGAAATAAAACTTACAAGTGTTGAATATTTATATTGTATACACATTTTTCCTGACCTTGTCTAGTAATTGACTGCATATTTTACCAGCTCAGCAACTGTTGCCAAGTTAAATAGATATAATTAAGGTGACTGATTCACACCTTATATTTTATGACACATGCATGACTTAGGTCATCTTCGTTGATCTAAAATATCATAGACATGAAATTAGTATCATAAGTTATTGGATATATCCAATACATGTTACCTTTTCTTCCAGAATGTTTACCACCTAAATATTCTTTCAGGTTATAAACAAGTTCATGTAATTCTTATTCATTATAATTGAACAATAATTGAATTGAATATTGTCCAATGCAATAGCAAACAGACAGATTCTCCCTCATGTCAGACATCATACCCAATTTAAAATTCAGTCCAATACATAAAGTAATTCACCAAATCTCTGACTTGGCATTTAAGGAGAAAGTCAAAGGAGAAAGTCACTTCATATTTGCCATTTTACCAGGGCTAGATTTCCCCTCAGGGCAGATGTGCCTGGCATGGGTCCAGGAGACCAGGACCACCGATTTGGAAGGCCCTAAATTACTTAGAAGGCTAAAAAAGGGGAAAAGTGGCCTATTGAAAAAATTTCCTGCACATCTTTCCAAACAATTATTTCTTTGCTTCTTCATGTTACTTTACTTATTAAGTAGGTATAGGACATCTACACACCAATCAAAATATATGCTTGGTTGCATCATGGTCACCTGTGGGCCACAACATTTCTGTCCGGCCCAGGGCCCTCAAGAAGGTAAATCCAACGCTGCCTTTGACCTATCCAAAAGTTACTTTCATTGTCAAAAATGACCCTCTCTCAATTCATACAGGTCAATTAAAATCAGAGCTTTTCCTGAGCAACATTGACATGAGTATAATATATATATATACGTTTCATAGCGTGGACTTGCCGCTGACAAAGTTTAAGACAGGCTGTTAGTTGCAACTTTAGAGTTATGTAGATAGTATTGTAAACTATTTTCAGTTTAATATGAACACCAGCTGGTAACACATGACATTGCAGTAAACTGCTGGTTTGCCACATCTCTTGATCATTTCTCCTTTGGAGGAGTTTTGCTTTCTAAAGGAGGATATCAAGGTCTACAAGTTCATAGAAGATGGAATAAAGATGACATCATCTCCATCTGCTCTTCTCTCCATCCTTTGGAAATTGACCATCAGCATCAGCAACGCTCGAAGCCAAGGGTATCCCTGAAGAGACTCTAGATCCTCTGAACAAAGCATCTTCTCTCCCACTGAAACAACAAAAAGAGGGACCGTAAATCAACGGTAAACGTCAACCTACAAATCTTTTATCTGACGAGTGTCTGTCTGCAATGTAACTTTCCCTCAGTCTGGAAATGCTGGTTTATCAATCAAATTACTAGTTTGGCTGCAATATATTGCAAATCTAACCAGCTCCCAAAAAGTAAAGCATTGTAGTTATTCAGCATAGACTAGCTTCCTTGCTCAATGTATGTCACCATGGAAAAATTATGTATATTACACATGTATATAACACAAATAGATTTTATTTTCAAAACCAAAGTGTGTATATATATATATATATATATATATTTATTTATATATATATTTATATTTATATACACACACTAAAATTGGCTTTCAGTAGCTGAGACTGAGGCAATTTTAGCATATCTAGCAGTTTTCTGTCTCTTAATAGTCCCTTTAAAGTATTGCATGTCATTCCCATGATCTGGAGAAATCCTTGCACTGGATCAAAACTTCTTTTCTTGGTATAGTTATCCTACCTGAAAAAAAAGAGTCAATGTCACCTAACTCAAGCATTTTGTTGCTCCTGTAGTCCCTAATGTATTCCCTAATGGATGTATTGTTCACATTAAGTACATCTTGTGTATTGATAAGAAGCAGCATTTAGAATAATTATCTGACTTACTTGGTTTCTCAGCTAGGTAATTGTCCATGATTTTAATCCAACCATTCACCCTCTCAATTGAGAGATTCTGTTTCATCTTGGATGAGAGAGAGGAAAATTCCTGCTCTGTAATGGGAGCGATATGTTCACAGGAAGATCTGCTGAATTTTGAGAGAGAGAGCAAGAAAAAAAAAGTACAAATAGGTTTAAACTATCTTATAAAGTCTACCAAAAGGAAGAAACATAAAGAACTTCTTTTTTTTTTAAGTAAAAAATGTTGAATGTATACATAGTAACATATGTATGATCAATTGATCTGAGTAATATTTGCACAACTAGCTGACCTAAGACTGCATTGAGCTGTTGTACCATATAAATAACTCAAACACAATACTGTCTTGAAGCTCTGTGGTATGCTGACATCTGACATTGAAATGATGATTTTTTGCTTGTTGAGACTTCCTGCGTGTCACTCCATTATTCCTGTCAACTAGATTTGAAGGAGCAAGCTAAATGGAACTGGTGGGGAGAGTGGGGGTGGGGGGGGGAGGAGGAAGTTGTGAGAAATACTTAGCAACAGTATGAACATTGCTTCATTCACCTTTGAGGACACATATCCTGTCTAGTTGGTGTTTGCAGGTCTGCAACAACATTTGCCTGGCCATAGTTTCCTCTGACCTGGCTGACCGGAAGATCCACTCGAACATTTGGAACTGGTCTGGAATGCACTTGGCTGCCCGATGAGAAAATAAAATGGATAAGATAACTGGCATCTGATATAATGTTTAATAAACCTAGTTTGTTGCCTCTAAATAGTCTAAACAATAACGCTATATTTCACAACTAAATCATGGCAAATAAAATCATCTCAGAAAATGATGCCCGACCTGGAATGACTAATCTTGAAAGTGATAGAGTGACTTATTAAGTAGAATATCTATTTATTGAGTGTTTTGGTCAAAACTGAGCACTTCATCCTTAATTTACTGTATTTAATCAACCACGGCCTATTCTTGTTTATCCTATTGAGTTAATCTAATTTAACGATGGGATTGATGTTAACATATTACTCTGACATAGACATGATGGGTATTAGTAAGCAAACTCAAACCCACATACACACTGGAATAACTCAATACTAGTTCACTTTACAAGGAGGCACAATAAACTGGTGTGGTGCGGTAAATATACCAGACTGTTTTGTCCTAGGTGGTTCTAAGTGCACCGCAGTGGACTTTCCCTTCTCGCTCACACCTGGATGTTTGTTTCATTGGTTAGGAAAGTAGACAGTATGGAAGGTAATGTCAGCAAGGGCCTGATTACATCATGAGATCAGCAAGGGCCTGATTACATAATAAGATCACCCATACTGGTTACTACCTGATGTCAGTGCTAACTGTGGCTACTCAGTTTCATAATAGAAGTTCAGGTAGTGTCATCAATCAAACATTTAGGCTTACCTCAGATTAAAGTCAGCTGGTGTAAGGTATTATTTATGGTGGGTAAGAAACAAACCTAAGACAATTTACCTTATGTAAAGGAAAAGTGGACCTAAACCATTTCAAAGAATCAACACCTAATGGCGGACTTTAACTAAAGAAAATTCCAACATTTTAGTTTAACCCTTTCACTGGAGTTCCTTACATTGATATAATAGAAAAAGGGAAGTCATAGAAACTTAACCGAGTAACCTGATTAGCATATCTTCATTAGCATATATTCATAACTTACCTCAGTGACATTGTAAGCTCTGGGGTCCTCGGTGTACCATGCTCTGCTTGTAAGAAAGCTAAACGACTTGGCATTGCCTTTGTGTGAACAGGTGTGGCCATATCCTGCTGTGAAGTATAAATAAGGTGACGGGTAGAGCTTGCAATTAGACCACAGAAAGGGGAATTGTTTCTTTAGTTTTAACTCTGGTAGACTGGTACCATTTTCATGAATGTACCTTTCAAATCAATTCTATCCCCCCTCCCCCCTATAAAGTTATGAAGAAACCCTTCAATATAGACCCCTCCCACAGGCCACAACAACTTAACCCCCTGTATTCAGATCAAATAACATGGGGCATGAACCGACACACAGCAAACTCTCCATGTTCCCAGTCTCAAAGATACATGCATTTAGACTAACCTGTGATGACAGATTTCCCCGGTAGTCTGAGAGGCAGGGAGGTAGCTCTGGGGTGGTATTTTCAACCTTTGGATAATTTTGAACAGGTTCCTGGGGTTCGGTTTTCTCTGCCGTTACCATCGATCTCATCGGTTCCTCTGGCATCACACTTAACATCTCTGTAGCTTGACAATCAGGGGTGGGAGGGGTGAAAGGTTCAGCTTGCAACGAAATCACTGGTTGAACAGGGAGCTTGCTAGGTTCCTGCAGTGAGAAGGTAAATCTTTGGGACTGAATATTCTACACAGCCATTTAATATGCTACTGAATCATCAGGGCTCAGTTTCAGGTAGTCTAAGACAAGAAAATGTCTTGTTGAACGAGGTTGTTTAGAATTCCAAGTCGTCCTGCATACAGTTAGAACAATTTACCAAGAATTATCCATCGTTTTTGTATTCCTTACTGATTGCAAACCGAAGTATAGTGCATTTGTTTATATTTTCTTACAAGTTTGCCTTATTAGGATTAAATATGGCTTGGTAATTGTTTAACCACTAAACTGTTTATCAAACTTAGTAGAAACGCTTCACCAGTGCTTTTAATAGTTTTTCGATCTCATATTCCTGTATTTATCTGTAGATGGTATATGTATTTACTGTTTTTTCTATTTATTGTTTCATGTCTTTTGTATTTTCTTAATTGTTTGTAAAGCGCACAGATGCATCGCGCGTAGTGCGCTATATAAGATTTTATTTACATTACATTACATAGAAATACTTTTAAATGATTTGTGCCAGCATTCAATCACCTTGTTATTATATACTGCTTTTTAAGTATAAATCCAGGAGATTATATGTGTACTTCAATCTCTGAGGTTGCACTTGAACGATTAGTACCTTCGTGTACCCAATTTACGTCCATGAACAGGCCGTCATGACTTAATCATGAGAATTCAACTTACAGCAAACTAGAAATCAACTTTCAGTTTTCTTTCACTCTTCCATCACCACAAAGACAATGTTTCTAATTGTTTCTAATTAACTCACACATTTCTAGGCCTCCTCCCCCTTTTCCCCAGCTCCCCACCCCCTACCTCAATAATGAATGCAGATGATTTTACTTTTACCTGGAGAAACCAAGATGTTATGTTTGGAGATTGAGGCTCCACGCTGTCACATCGGGAAAGGTCACCATGTTGCAGGTACAGGTTCTGAGATATGTGGGGGTGTTGTTTTCCGGAGGATAGCAATGGAGCTTGTGGCTCATTGCTCAAATTCAGCTCAGAATCTAAACCAGAAATAAATGTTACATGGATGAACATCTACTGTAATGTTGAGAGTAAAGAAGAACATAGTGACAAAACTCATCTTAAAGGAGTGTTCCATTATAAAAAAATGACTAAATGATACCTACACAGACTATATTAAAGATTTGGTTTCAATTAATGTTAATGAAGTCTTCTATCTCGTTAACACCAAATAAGCTATTATTCTTCTAACTGGTTCTTTCCAAGAGAAACAATGACATGATTTCATTCCAGAAAAAAATAATGTTCAGTGAACTTACTTTAGCAATGAAATTCAATGAGCATTGCCTCAGATGCATCATGCATCTGAACGCTAAATAATTCACTTTGCAAGTGTCTACCTTTTCAAATTTTGTAGTTGTTCCTCAAGATTTCTTTCTCATGCATGAAAATTGTAGCATGAAAATTATGGTTGGTTTATTTACCCTCACCCCCCCCACCCCACAAACAATTCATATGGCTATTTGTCTAGGTACTAATAGTAAATACTTTAATAACGCAAAAAATAAAATTGACAATGAAGTAAATATTCTAACAGAGTTTGAAATTCATAAAATTTCATAAATATCTCATACATATTACATAATATTTCTTTTATGAAATATTTTGATGGCCTATACATAAAAAACTTTACAGCTTTATATGAGTATATATATGAGTTTCAGACGATGAGATTTTACCATTAAAATTTGAGTTGCCAGAGTGTTGATATACTGCCGTGGCCTCGAATGGGGTATATCTACAAAAAGATAAAATTAGAGAAATATCCTGTAAACTGTGATCTTAAAAAAATAAAAAAAAAAATAAAAAAAAAAATAAAAAATTAGGGCATGGAAGAAAAGTAGCATGAGGAGGGAACTGAACAAAAATTAAATTTTAAGAACCTTTAATTGGCCAATTGTATCATCAAACAAAGTGCTAATGAGTTTGGTACCCAAAACTTTTGTAATGGGGATTTCCATGTTAAAGTTCACAGTACATTGATAATAGTGTTCCAAAATGTTACTAGCAGTCAGCACCTATCTCACTTGACTGATAAACAGTTCTATGGACTGTTTACAGTGCAATTTTGATACGGTGCCAAAAAATTAAAAAAAAAAATCTCATCACAATTATCTCCCTTTACCGTTTGTTAATAATATCCTTCAAATATGACTATTTATAGACAGACAAAGACAAAAACAAAGAAACAATTATATAACCATTAACCAACCTTTCAGGATCTGGAACATCTGCATTTTTCTGAGATGAGGTTGGCCCATCTTTCTTCAAAAAGATATTCACTCGATTCATGCTCAGACCAAAGTCTTCCATTTTGGGGGTTTTGTCTCCATCAACTTTACAGCTACTGGCTTCATCCTTTGGAGGTGTGCAAGGCCTTATATAACAAACAATAAAAACAATATATCAGGTGAACTGTGACAGTATACTCCTTTATTAAGCTGTGTTGAAGACAGAATACCTCTGAATCAATCCTACTTCTTCCCTCCGACATCCCGCTTGGCATCTTCTCTACTCCTACTTCTGTTGCCACAAAGCAAAGGCTAATGACTTTGACCATCCTACCAGATAAAACAGTTTGAATATATTATGACATGTTGAACAATCATGACTGACATATGAAATGATAAACTACCATTAGGAAGTGTTATTCCATACCCTTTGTTTTGCACCTGATCATCACCAACTGCTGCAACATCATTTCCCAGGGCATTTTCCTTATCGTCAGATGAGCTCTTCTTTTTTGTTGCTAAAAATAAGGAGAAGCAAAGGTAACGATGAGAAACTTTCACAAAATGTTTGGATAGTATCAATGTACTGCAGCCAGATATGTATGAGATATACTAGATGCTACTAGATGCATACAAAGATCACAAAAGGTTGTTGACAAAATATTTATTTGGATGGTCACCCTGTCAGCTAGCATTTGAGTTTTAAAACTTAGCACTACAACTTCAATTCTCTGGGTGACAATTGTTGTACATATTGACAACCCTGGGATTATCAGAGAACAAATTTCAGCTTCAGAAGCCATCAGTGTGCTCATTATCTTAATGTGCAAAACGAATAAAGAATATATGGTACAACCAAACAACTTGTACAAGCCCACTTGTATATTACCAGTACAATCGCAAAACAGCATGAATGTACATAGTATATATGTTGCTAGTTCAAGTAGAGGTCCTAAACATGAGTACAAGCCAGCAAACTTGAACTAATATGTGGTGTGTTATACATACAGTATGTCGTTGCACTAATAGAAACTGGAGTTGCCATGTTCATAAGTCAAGTTGTACATACTACATATCCCTTTTATCAATCACATTTTTAATCCACAAATCCTGAATGGAAATGGCCAAACTTGCCACATTGAAACAAGAAATCATCAGTTTCGTGTTTTTCTTTTTGAAACTTTTGTGGACTTTTTCACCCGTTTATCATACAGTAAATTTCAACGCATGCGCTAAATTAGGGAAATTTTGCATTGCTTCGAGACGTTTTAGATTCCGAACTTGCTATTTCGAGTGGAATCTGGTTAAACCATCAATGAAATTGCGTAGCTGAATGATAGAACTAAACCACTGACTTGCAGAGTAACTAAAGTATGGCACGAAATGAGGTAAAATAATTGGAAGTTGGAATATTGTTGAATTACACATTCAGCCTCAAATATGAAAGAATCAATTAGCAATGAAATTTTCTTAATTGCGATACAGGACAAATTCTACAACTTACTTAATTTAGTCTCCTGATTAATGGGTTGATATCCATACTGTATGAGATACTCTTTTAAGCTGCTGGCTTGTCTCTGGTTAACACGAACCAGATTGTCGCAGGCTGCTAAGACATCTTGAAAAGAATTGGCTTCCTTCTGCTTTGTTAGTTCTTTATTTGCATCACTCTGTTGGTAAGAAACAAACCAATCAAGACATGACATGAATACAGTAGGGGTTTGTTCCCCTCCTCACCCCCAGTTTTGCAAAATCTCAAAAGTGTCCCTTTTCATAAACTAGGACTAACTGTGCTCTCTTTGGTTACAAAAAACATACATTTGTTCCATTTTGTAATAAAAAGTGACCTATTGTTATATAAAGGCCTAGTGTCCTTTTGTTCAAAAACATTAAAATACCGGAATTTGTGGTACAGAATGCACAGGGTTCATTTTGCCGGACTGATATATAGAAATTTTGTGGTTGCCTCTTTATGTCATACGTAGCCACATGTCTTTTGTAGCTTGTACCTCCTCCTGCCCCCAGGATCCAAGAATAGTATTAGCATCTTCCAAAGCAGCATAGCTTGGACTATGTTAGTCTAGGCCTACCCTAGAAGTTAAGAAAAAATAGATAAGTAACCTTCATCATTCATGTACATTGCCTTTTTTTAGTTTTTAAGTAGAGGCATGTCCATCAAAGTTTGTACCTTTCCCACCCCCTTCCCGGTTTTGAGAATAGTATAAGCATAGTACAGGCTATGACTTTGGCCTAGGACTTATACTAAAAAACTTGTATCAGTAACACAGATGATTAAAGGAATAATGAAGGCAAGGATCAAGGACAATTGATATTATTCAGTAACCTCAAAACTATCTAATAGTCGACTTTTAAGTTAACCTGATCAAATTGTGTATTTTTTTAAACCTTTTAACACCTTCCCCCAGTTTTGCACATTGTTTTGGAATTTGGAAATCTTACTCCCTAAATATAACCAAAATTACCACAATATAATACCACTACTCTCTGGGACTTGACCAATCAGAGCTTAGATGCTCAGAGCATAGCAAACAGCATCCAATGTCAATAGATGTATACTTAGGCCTACACTACAGTTAGCTTAATGACGATTGTGTCAATTATTTTAGGGGTATGAAAGAACTTGACACGGCAGACATTTTGTGGTCAAGTTCTGCTCAATTGTACGATCCGTAGACACAGAACAATAAATATTTTGAGATCATTACATTTCTGAGGAACTACAAATATATGGAAAATGAATACAGTTGAGTGATTTCGATTTTTTATAGATTGACATCGTTAATCAAATCCTAGGCTTAAGTGCGTCAATTATGAGCCCACCATGCTACTAGTACTAGTAGTACTAGTAGTAGTACTATAGTCAGTATTGCAAAGTTCGGAACACTGCGAAGTTCGGACACCCCTAAGAAATGCACGATTTCACCCTGATAACCTACAGCAAGAGCCAATTTCACAAAAACAGTTATTTTCTCTCCAAAATAACCTGTGTGCTAGCAAGTACTTACATATTTGTCTCTAGAAGGAAGTTATAGTTTTGGGGTGTTTAAATCTTCGAAGTGATTATTCACAGGGCAGCCCGGCGAATAACGTACACAGACACCTTTTTCGCAGGGCTGTGACGATTTTGAAAATAGGTTTATAATTGGCTTTCGATGTCATCATTTTTGATGTGACGTCATTCATTTGAACTCTGCAAACCCGAAGTTCTTTCATGTCAGCCGACATTGCCTGAAAGCCAATATGGTCAAGGGTGTGACACCCCCCCCCCCACACCTTTACATGCAAATGAGCAGTCACTCTGCAAAAAGAAAGGTGAAAATGAGGGATGACATTTTTTATGTTGGCGGTACTAATGCTAGACTGGTTCAATCTTAAGGCCCTAGGCTCCCAAAACCAATCCTAGCAGCATTAAGATAGGACTCCCATAGGCCAATAAATTCCCCAAAATATAGGGGCTCCCAATCAAGACTCTCCAAAAGCCAACTCGAGTAGCCCCAAAAGTTACTGAGCCCGTTAACCCAGTCTAAGGCTGTCCTGTGAATAAGGTGTATGTGTCTGGCTATTCGCAGGGTTGCCCTGTGTATAAGGTGTATGTGTCCGGCTGTTCGCCGAGGGCTGCCCTGTGAATAAGGTGTCTGTGTCTGGCTATTCACAGGGTTGCCCTGTGTATATAAGGTGTATGTGTCCTGCTGTTCGGAGGGCTGCCCTGTGAATAAGGTGTCTGTGTCTGGCTATTCGCAGGGCAGCCCTGCAACTAAGGTGTCTGTGTCTGGCTAGTCGCAGGGCTGCCCTGCGAATAAGATACTTGTGTCCGGCTATTCACAGGGCTGCCCTGCGAATAAGCCCCACCTTAAATCTTAGGTGTCCGAACTTCGAAGTGCCCATGCTAGTAAAGTAACTTTCAATATGTGTAGGCCTATATCCCTTCTTTAAATCAATGTCACATGTCCCTCGGTTTCGAGAATAGTATTAGCATAGCCAAAGTAGCATAGTATAGGCTATGCCCAAATGATTAGGTTTAACTTTGGCTTGGCATAGCCTAACCTAACTAATTAAATATAGGCCTAGGCCTAGTAATAGTATTAGTAAAGTAGTATTATTTAGGCCTAGTCACCTTCAATCTGTGTACATCGTACTGCATTTCTTTTAGTATGTTATTCGCCGTTGCATCACTTGCAACTCTCTGATCGGGAGGCTTTTGCATTCTTTCCTGGAATAAGTTTGATTCATTTTCGACTTTATTTGCAAGTCGTCTAAGTCGCGAAAACAAATTTTCCTGATCCATCATACACCGGAAAAGTGAGTGAGGTGTTACAAATTGCGTTCGTTCGATCAAATATTCCTAAAAGACAATCTGAAAATTTATGACCATATGATGAGGTTGCCGTACGTGTAATGTAATATGCATTGGATCGTTCAAATTAACCGCAGTTGGAAATATGGGCGGAGTTTGAAGAAAGAAATCAGTGGCGTCATTATGATTGACGGAAATTTACGTGTGTTTGTTCGAGGCAAATGACAGTTCCAACCCACTGATATTCTACCACTGGTAGAGGTCAGAGTTCCAACCACCATGCTCTGAGATGAACAATGATATTCTGATGTAATTATCATTCATCCCATAAACCACATTAATGCCTTTTGCCATAACTTAATACCTAACAGTTAGCTTAATTGGATTTAACTTAATCTTGTTAGCACGTTATTAACATAATTGATTGCAAATATCTGAGTTGCAAAGAGGCGGGTCTTAAATATCAAAAGAAAAGTAGTACAGTAGCGGTAACACAAACACTTCACATTCTTGTCTTGGCCTCGATTGCTTTTGGGATTATCGAAGCTAGCTATGCTATACGTACGTGTACGTGTATAGACGGAATCAATTACATACTAACAGTATCAAGCCGCACTGTGACTTTCACTGTCAATGTTAAACATGACTATCTAAGACTATAATAATTCATTCAGTCAAGATGAGAAACCCACCAGAAGATTCGGGTTGGATATTTATTTGCATATTTTAATCAATTGTTTGATGACCAGGGCAATCACTGGGATCAAAGTTGAACTTTCATTGGTGTTACTTGTTAAGTTGTAGTTACTGGTAGTGGTACAGTGGTAGTATACCTAATAATACTTTAATAAGATTAGTAATACCAGTTAGTTTCGGCTAGGTCTAACTTCACATTACCCCGAGGCTTAACTTTGGGACTCAGGGCCTAGGCGAAACTTTAGTCAGGTTTAGACTTAGCCAAAGTCGCTTCACTATGCATTGGCCAAGGGTACATTTAAGTTCATGTGATATGACTTTGAGTATGTAGGCTAATCCAAACTGTATGTTGCAACATAGCATGTGAAGCCCAAGAATTAGGAAGAATGCCCTAGCCTACACATCTTGCAATAACTCCTATTCAACAGTTCAATGCAATTTTTGTAGTTGAACGAGCTTCAACCAGGTGCATTTCTACAAGTATTTAGAGATGTATGATTGGCTAGCTGCTAGCCTTCAATACATGTTGTCTTTCCTTCAGGATGTGCAAAATACAAGGAAAGAAAAGCCCTACACAAGGCTTATACATTTGCTAATTTACCAAACAGAAATAGCAGGCCTGCCTTTCTGTTGTCATAGAGTTTGATCAACAGTCATTCTGTGACCAGTAGTAGTCTTAAATGCAGAAAACTGCAAAGGCTGTTTCTTTCAATTAAGATCTAAGATAGAATATATTTATTCTTTGCATAGTTTAATTTAATTACAGTTAATACATTTGATGTAATAGTTATATATTATACATGACATTACATTAGGGCATGCACAAAAACTAAGTTCAAAAATCATAGAACAGTATACCTCAGATATTTCAAGAAAACTTTTGATGAATTCAGCTTGCAATAATCCTTTCCCAATGCAGGTATTGTGAAGAGGTTTTCCTACAAGGAGTCAAACAGCAGCAGTAGTGATGGCCAGAATAGTTTTCAGACAAGCTATAGCCCTACTGACAGTAAGTAAATAAATATTAGTGAAAAAGTGCATTTTTGAACTAAGGCACTCACAATAAGAGTTTCTCAAAGATGTAAAGGTAATATAACAACATCGCCTGGTCACAATAGCTCTGAAAAAGAATCTGAATGAATGCAAACTAGAACAGTCCTGAGGGCAATCCCCGGATTTGGATAAAAATATACATTTGACCTTAGATCATGTGACCTTTGACCTCAGTTACCACGACAGCCACATATTTGGGTAGTACTTGACATTTCCATTATACCTGTGATGGTTCCATGTCAATTCAATGTTTTCCTTTGAGTTAAAGTAAAAAAAAGCACTTTTCACTAAATTTGACCTTTGGACTGCAAAACACAAGGGTTCTAGGGTACAGTACATTCCAACCAAGTTTGAAGAAAATCAGCTCAGCCGCTTAGGAGGGACAAAATTGGACACACACACATAGACACGATTTGACCCCTCCCTCAGTCATGGACTTCCTGTCACCCTGGGGTATCCCACCATGGGTGATCCCCCAAGAGTAGCTACTCAGGAAAATAAACTATTACCATGGCAACTGTTGCTATAGAACATAAAAATACCAGTTAAAATGATGATTGAGTAAAAATATCGAGGATATCTATTCTTGTTTGGTGGCATGTGTTGTAGATTTAGCATACGCTGTATTTTGGTATGTGAGTAAGGTAAAGCTATAACCAATTTTTCATGATTGGACAACCATATGCATCCCCCACCCCCCCCCCCCATCCCTACCCCAACCACAATGAAAAATTTCAATATTTATGTCTGAGCAGCCGACAAGTTATAATGCTCAATGTAATTGGGTAAATGAGTTTCTCAACACTCACTTGTTTTAAATCTAGAATGTTGTTTTCTTTAATATTTCATTCTAATAAACTTCCTGTATCATCTCTAGTATGATCCCCCTTTTGTTTTCTCTTGTATTTTTATGTAATAACATGATAAAATGTAAAGCTTGTAATGTTTTCATTCCTCTATTATAAGGTGCATCCAAATCAAAATCTCTTTTGGGCAACTCAGACATGGACGTGATATGGAGCGTCCGTAACGATGGCACCGCTGCTCGCAAAGACATGTTGACAGCGTTATCTCCTCCCCCGATGAAAGGCTTCTACTCAAGGTACACATCTCAAGATCCACGTTTCAAGTCACTCCTTGATAGTCGAGAGAAAGGCTCTACATACGGGCAAAGTGGAGGTAGGTGTGCAGGCTTGAAATTTTCATTTTTGCAGATGACAAGCGGGACAGAAAAGCTAAGTTTGTATATCATAAAAGGATTATATCCAGAATGCTGATCTTTAATAATAGTTGTATCATGGTCCAGTATGATTGAATTATGGTCATAAAATCAAATGGATTAAAGGCATTGAAGACTCGCCCCAAACCACGTGCCGCGCTCTGCAAAAGTTAACATTCTGTTGCTTGTAAATGACGTTTTCTTCTTGTCGCTACAAAAGACAGACAGTAATGAAACGTGATACCTTGATATCTTTTATCTAGACCTGAGATGTCCATCGCTGCTATGTACAATGTGTTGTTAACTGTAGCTGTATGTATTGACTGTACCCTAGTGTCTAATTACCGACGGTAGCAAGCTGTGTGTGTATTTTCTGGGATCGATGGTGGTGTCTAACACTTCTGCTACACCTCATTCGAAACTAGGTCAGATTACCGGCATTAGACGTTTCTTTTTGCGCGAGTCTTCACACCCTTTAATGTATTCACTTACATGAAAAATACCAAAGGTTTTTAATATTTTTTAGCTTCAATAACATATAAAACCAGATGTCCTATGCTTTTTTTTTGTATTCTAGGACAATCTCAGTACTCTTACAGTCAGAAAAAGTCAAGCTACTCGTATTCACAAGAAAGAGGAAACCAGCAACGATATTCAGAGCCCTCCGGCACTTTCAGCAGACAACAACCACCGCCGCACACTACAACTCGAAAGAAGTTTTCACACCAAGAAAGTGAGTATATTTGAAGAAAGTTATGTCTGTTAATGCCTCAGAATAATTAATCTTGTATTGCAATAACAAATTGCTATCTGAAAGAAGCCCAGTTGTTAAATAAAATGAAAGATGTTTAGCATTCTTCTTGCAAAATACCTAACAAGAATCTGGAAACCTCTAAAGTGCTATCAAAAACCACTTATTTGTTCCCTGATTGCATGTTGCATATATTATCCAGTGATAATTTATCCAGTATGCAAATATGACTTAAATGTTAGACAAATCCAAAGATGTATAGCAGTTTCTGTACACAAGACCTTAAGGTCACCAAGAGGCAACAGCATATTTCACTATATGAGCTGCTATAACCAGGCTCAGCTATTCTTAGAGTTCAAGATATTTTCTAGTTTTTTTTACTGTATTTTGGGAGTGGCATTCATTAATCCTTCTCCCTCCAGACAATAAAAAAATGATAAAAGAGAATTTATCCAAATTTGCACCACTTTTTCATGTTCATGTGTATCATTTCAAAATCTCATCACAAAATGGTGACTGTGTATCCGCATTTACTTATATGGGCAGGGGAAGCCGACATTTCTACGATGCTAAGCGGTCACGTACGCTTGCTGTCAAAGCTGAATTGCATATACCTTACAATTCGAGTTCAATTTTTCAGTTTTAGCCATTGTTGGATTTATTACAAATTTGGGAGACTATTTCAGATGGGAAAGCTGTGGATTGCTAATGAATGAATACTCTCAATTTGGCCAGCATGGAATCAAACCCAAGGCCATTCCAGTCACTAGGTTGTATAGCTACTAATGCCACTCGATCATAGTACTGGTGTATGTGTTCTTTTGATCCGATGAAGTTGCATAGCCAGCAATATTGCCCTCAAGTATACTAGAAAGTTGAATAAGTCTCATTTATATTCAGCAAGTGTTTTACTTGCATCCTTAAAACATTATACCTCTTTAACTCATCATTTTCTCTTATTTAGCTCTCCGTAACATCGTCTGAATAAGTTGTAGTATCAGTACCTTCAAGATAGTCCTCTTTTGAAATTTCTTGATACTTCTTGGCTGTCTAATATTTCAAAGCAGTGATCATTACTTCAAATTACCTCACTTACGTTACATTTTTGCACTTTCGTCTCCTGTTTACATTGCATCCATTTTGTCCCCTACAGATTCAGAAAAGGATTCACGCATCAACCGTGAGGGCGGTAATTTTAACAGCTCTAGCCCTCCTTCAGAGAAGGGCAGAAACAGCTCAAATTCCTGGGATGACTTTTTCTGACAGAATCATCCTTGACTGACTTTATTCATCAAGTTTCCAGCAGTTGTAATAATCATTGTTCCTGTTGAGTAGAAATCTGTCATGTGCAGTTTTTTTGACTCGTTGATATTTTGCAATATTTCTACTTTTATCTGTCCAGTGTTGAACTATTATGCAACCACTGTTTTCTAGTTATATCGAATAAATTGAAAAAACATTGTTTGGACAATGTATCAAAAAGCATCAAAACCAAAGATTATTTGACTTGCCCTACATAGGATTTATAATATTATCAAATTTTTGACTGGAATATTTTTTCAGGTTCGGGTCACTATGTTTATGTAGAGGGAGAAGAAATACAGTTTAACTGTTTTCAATCAAATATAAAGTGAATAGGATAAACTTAGGACATTTGTTAGCCTTAAAGAGTCAAACCCACCTTCAGTATTATAGTAGTATTTTCCTTGACAATATGTAATTGTTATCAAGTACATTAGCAGGGCTTGCCAGTTTTAAACAAATGCATGGTATATGCACCATTGGAGGGCTAGCAGTTTGAAAGGGGGTGGGGTGGGGGGATAGGGGAACCTGTTGCTCATATGAGTGAAATATAAAGGACAAAGGCCCAATTCTTGAATTTTGAAAAAAGCATGTATAGTGATGCTACCTGTGTGTTTTCTACAATTTGTTCACAGAACGATGAAGAAACACACATAGCACTATTCAATTAATTCTATGAATTATTAATTTTATTTGTGCCAAAAGTAAATTTTATGTGTTTCAATTGCGTGACAAATAATGATAGCTGATAATATTCTGTAATTTTATACAAATCTATGGTTTGAACTTTTGAGTGAGTAAACACACAGTTGAAACAAGCAAACATTCATTTAAGCATTTTTTTTGCCATCAGTACGGCCATTTATGAAGGCTTGTGAGGGAAGTGGGAGGGGGGGGGGAGGGGACGGGGGGGAGGTTGGGAGAGGAGATGGCACAGAATCATTTTTCTTAAAAACCGAACTAAATGGACAGCAAAACTTGTTTGTGCCATTGGTTTTGTCAAGTCCTGCATTAGTCATAATTTGATAACTGTGCCAAAGTCTGAACATATCAGTCCTCGTTTTACACTGAAATATTTACTTGTTTTGTCAAGATTTTTCAGCTTAATGTAATCATATTGTAATCAGAAAGAATATTTGCTGTGGTCTTTTTGCAGTTGGTTTTGTGTGCTGTGAAATAACTTTGTTCATCTTTAACTCTTCAACTCTTATGGATGTTTTGCTTTATGTTTCTAATTTTTGTTGAATGCTTCGCTTGATTTCTTATTTGACGCCGTATCATCAGGTAACATAAATGAAGTTCATGTCAATTATCTCTCTTATTTCATGAAGTAAGAGAGGCATAACCAACCATGTTAGACTTCACATTCAGGGAAGCTTCTTTTTGGCTTTTCAATGACTTCACGTCAAGCTCGTCGCACTGTTAGTTGATTTATTCTTTGCTCGTGCATGAATGTGATCCCGACCTAAACAGTTTTTTCAAGAAGTTTTTATTTTTGCTGTTCTGTTGTTTACTTCAAATAGTCTGTACTGCAGTTTTCATTATTCTGCAAGTCTTTTTTAGTGATTGAATTCCTATTTAACATTAACAGGAAGTATTACATATTTCTTGACTATACAAGTATTAAAATGAACAAGAGAAACTGACTGGGAAGTTATAAACAACGGAAAGGAGCGAAGACATTTATGGCTAGAACAGGATTCGAACCAGAGACCTAACTCAGAGATCAAAGTTGGAATCCTGTTCAAACCACAAATTTCTATGCTCTTTACCATATATCTTGACTATTTGGTTGTTGTGTTATCCACTCTAATGTCCATTAAATATATAAACTATCTAAAGCAATAATCATAAAATAAGTTAATCAAATGTAATAATTTATATGGACTAATTAAAGTTAAAAAGTATTCAAAATGAAGTTTGAATTTGGTGGCAGATAGGAGGTGGGTTGGTAAGAATGTTTACAAAAGGGTTGAAGAGGAGGAGATGAAAATTCACTTTGTTATTGCTTAAACAGATATGTTACAAATTTTTCTATAAGAATGAGAGTTGGGTTTAAAACACGATTTTCAGTGTAAGCCGAATGCGGGTCGGCTTACGACAGCCACTTACAAAAAACAGATTTGTAGCCTCATCATTGAATGTTTGGTGATAGGTAATAACTACGATGTTGGCGGGGGGGCGGGGGGAGCTTGGACCTGGGAAATTATTTTCAGTGGTTGTTTTTTGGTATCAATATTCATAAGAGTGGTTATTAATTTCAAGGTTGTGTTTCTTCCTCATTTTAAACTTCTTCCCTTTCTTATACCCTTCTGGGCTTTCATTCTATTTCTTTAAAAGAACAAACTAGAGTCTATTTTGTTACAATTTCTCCAACATGTGATTATTTTATAGTACCTATAGTATATTGTCTTAGTGTCTCAACAGACTCAATGTGTATGTGTTTCAACAAGACATTAATGTATGAACGATGCAAATGCCATGAAGTATAAAGTTTTCTCCAGCAATATTAGTAATGTTTTGAAAAGTAATAATTACAAAAGATAGTCAAATACTAATAACAGAACAGTCTATCACTGGCCATCCAGGATCAACCTTGGCTGGAAACAATCACTTGTTCCAGAAACATTTTGGTAGGCTCAGGAGAAGTGTTAAATTGCCTGTTGTGAAAAGGAACATACTTTTGTAAGATTTAAACATCTATTGTATGTATACAACATTATTAAAACAACTGATTAATGAATTTCTGTTGAAGCATATTTGAATGGCAAAGCAAACATTGCTGCCAAAGAAACCAGTTGCTTTATGGCTGATTTTGTTTATCACTGCCCTTAAGGAAATACTCGAAAATCTCTCTGTCAAATCCCTCAACAGTGAGACTGCCAGATCATCAGTATGAGCCAAAATGTTAGCCGTCTAATAATTTCTAAAATTTCCATAAAAGTACTTTCCAGATGATTTTATCAAGGAATATAGAAAAGTGAGAATTAAACAGTCCAACGTCTCAGTGAAGATGGATACATTGAAGGAAGCAATAGGATGCTTATTGAAGTTATTGAGTATGAGTGACCATTTATTTGACTTTCTAGCATATGTTGGGTCAATACTAATAAAATAAAATAAGACACAAAATGAAGTGATTAGATGTTAGGTATTCAAATATCATGGGAAACACTTTGGCTGTTGTTATTTTGTGTGTGTGTGTTTGTTCTGTGTGAAATGATGAAAATAATAATCGAATCAAGTAAAGATATTTTAGTTTCTTTTAGTGCAAAGTGTGATATTTGTTGTGTTGATCATTTTCCAGTGTGCTGTGAGTTTGTTAGTAATTTTAGTGTGAATGTAATGACAGATAAATAGATTTATATATTTATATGTGAAGAGAATTCATAATAGATAGAAATATAAATTCAGGAGATGTTTGCTTTGTGGTTTTCTTTTCGTCTGTGTAATTTTCTTCAGTAAGGATGGTTGTTCCAACAGTGAGAATGAAAGTGTTCTTGAACAGGATTTTGTCAGGGCCACTGCTAGAGAGGGAGATAAGAATTGTTCTCCACAGGCAACTATGTGGTTTGAATGCAATTTTCCAGTCCAGGAAGATGCCACCCCCCCCCCCCCACACTCCCACAACATGCCTTTACAATATTCTTTCCACCTATCACTTCTCTGCGTTTGTCAGTTGATTTGGGAACTTGATTCAATATTTATTAAATGATGGATGATTTACTTTCTGTCAGGCTTGAAGGTTTTTTCTGGATTGCACAGTCAAAAAGTTACAAAAAATATCAGTACATATCATAGCAAATTTATTTAATACTTATACTGTTTAATTAAGCAGACCCATCAATAAAAATGGTGGAACTACCAAGGTTGCTGCAAACCAGAATATCTGCACCTCAGAAACAACATCAACATGAAACACCATAACTGTCTGGATAGATAAAATATTTTTAACAATGCATGATATTACTTGTCAAGGACAAATAATGTTAGCTTCACACCTAGTCACGGTTATTCTCTTGTTCATGTCACACTGTATGAAGGGAACTTTTTCAGTGTTACTAAAATTAATAACACATCAACAGATAACGTGAGTTCGTCGTGCCAAGTTGAGTCCTTATCTTGGAAGTGACTGAAGGTGTAACCTGCATTCAAAATGTTGCAATTTTGAACAACGGTTCCATGAGACCATTGCCAAACCGACGAACTTAATAGAAACTAAAGCTTTCCTTGATTATATGCTGTCGTGATAGATATTGTTCTGACACTTCAAATTTCGCCCTAGTCTGTGTATTTTTTCTTCTTTGTCATTATTGATTGTCTGGGTTTTTTTTAATGCAGATATTGTTTAAGTTATTGTGTTTTTTTTTTCTAAGAACGCGATTCAAGTTCGCTTCCTTGCTATTTTTCTTAAAGCCCGCCACACTCAGGTTACTGCACGAAACTGAAAACAGATGTAACTGCTAGATGTGGCTTTCACCACGGAAACGACTGATATAAAGTCTACTAATATTATCATTCTGACATCATCAGCATGGCGGAGAATGTAGGGCCCGATGAAAATCTCTCAAAACAGCAAACTGGTAAGATAAATAAACAATGAAACACCCAAATATGATATTTTTAGTTTAGAAAACCCCCAGATGCGTCTGATGGGCGCTTGCATGTACTCATTCTTCGAGATAAATCTTTGTTACGACATATGCAGAAGAAATAAATTACGGGGTGCGACCGGCCCCACACTGCATCATGCATGTATTATTGTGATATGTAGGCGATTGTCTAGCCTACGTAATCTTTCGTCTGCAGTTGTTGGCCAGTTGCTCAATGTGACTTAAGTAGGCTACACAGACCCTGACCAACTAATGGGAAATGTAATTTAATTTCCCAAGGCTTAGACTCTTGATTATGTATGGAACTAACCACTGTCATATTTCAGTCTGCCCACAATAATGGTGAATACATGCGGCTAGATACTGCAAGAAAAATCCTAGTCAGCTGTAGACCTAGGCCCTCAATTTGGCCTATGGCCTAGGCAATGTCCATCACTTGCCCGACAATACATTCCTACATGTGAACTTTCCTAGGCCTTACTTAATTATAGTAATTCATCTGTTTGTATTGCTAATATGTAAGACTAAGTTAGACCTGAGTACTCCTCATTGCAATACAGGTCATGTAGTTAAGCTTGCCAAGGTGATGGTTGAATTGAACATCTGCTACAGGAGGTTGAATTCAAAACAATGGGAACATCAAAATATGGCTAGGTTTGATCACACTACCAAATCAGACAAGTTTCTCTAGGGCGTGGAAACATTGATATTCTTGATATGTGTGTTTTGTGTGATCCTTCCATTCAAAGTATTTTTTTTGTTTAGATTTGTTCATCACAAGGAAGGTAATTTCAGATTGGAACTGGCGTTGAGCGTTCAGTTCAGTATTTATAAAGGAATGCATGGCCTTATGCCCCCATTGTTTGTGAATGTGTCTTGTTGTGGAAACATTTATGTCTGTATTTTTCGTCATTTCAAAGTCACATTTGTCTGTACTATAAAGTTACAGCGCATTCCACAGAATCATCCACTTACATGTGAAAGTTACTGTTCTAGTGAACATGCCCATGAAATAAGTTAGAAACAGGGGAACTGGCTCAGGAGGTCTTTGAGAACATTCGGTCTTCCTAACATTCTGTTGATGACTTGGCTGTACTATGTCATTCCCTTCTTGCATCGGTTATCACCATGTTTATATTTACTCATAATCACATTATATATCATACACCATATACAGACCTGTGTTAATTTCATGAGAAGTAGCAAGTTTCTTCTCAGACATGATTAGAAATGACTCTAACTGCAGTCTGCAAGTAGGGGTAAATAAATTAATGTGACATTTATTAAAAGGAGCTAGAAGGTACAAATTTGTGATGGTTTAACCACATAGACCAATAAAGAAACGAAATACAATATACTCATTAGATCTTGCTCCTCCTCTTTCTCTATATTAAATTAAACATATATTGCATGTATGTACATTTGTCTCCCAGCAAGAGACTTTTATTGGCACCCATTGCTGCACTTCCAAGTCCTCCATATTCCAATAATTTTTCCACGTTTCCACAACGTCTGAGAACTTTTGCATTTACGTCATTTCAAGAGATATTATGCAGCAATGAGAAGAAGATATTTGTGTTGAGGAGATTATGATTGATGTATTGTTCGGATAGTGGCTTCTGACAGAATTTATTGCACAATTAAAGCCAGTAAGAGAGGGAAATGAAAGCAATAACTTAGCCATCCTATCTGATTATCAAAATCTATAAAGTTAAATTAAGGTAATTGCATTTGACGAACTACAGGGCTTAAAAAGTTTTAATCAATAAACATAATTATGATAATACTAGATGTATGTAATCTATAAATGTATGCCAATATCAAAGGTCTAAAAACATCCTTACATAACTAACACTATAACATACAGCTGTTTATGCCATAGCAGACCAATAGTTACTACTGATAGTCACTACTGATATGCTGAGTACTAGACGGATCTTACGCAGAAGAAAATGAAACTGATATGAATATTCAAATCATATATTATCTTTCTTTGGTGAGGTTGATTGAGGTTGGAATCTACAGGTTATATTCACAAGTAGTAGAGTAGCGCAAGAGGATGAAGTGGTATACAGATAGGAGACTGCAGCAGGTCTGAGTGGCATAATGTAATGCATCCATCTGTATCCTAGCCTTTCGTAACAACTTCTATCAGTCTTGCAAATCTGAACTATACATCCATATTTACATATTTTATAAAGATCTCAATTTATTCTAAAAATGTATATATTAACTCACAAGTACAACATGTGTCATTCTAAAGAATTAAACTACTGTACCTTCATAAATCTAAGGTTCAAACTTAAGTACAAGATTAGTAATCTCCATAGTTATGATTGCCCTAACTGGGGAGCATCTGTTATGAATAACCAAGTAAGTGACAGCAAAAATATCATTTTATATATCACTGAGCAAGACTACAGTGGAGGCCATGCATGCTACAGCATAATATACTATCAATAAGACTGTTTAGTATGTACCGTAGGCTGTGTTTGTAATCGTGGCTGCATAACATTTTTCTACATTAGAATCCCAACTCCCGCTTGGGAGTTGAGTCGCAACTCGTGTTCATTTTGGGTAGTAACCCACTCACTGGCTTCAGTGCGAGGCCGGCACTCCGCTACAACTTCTCCTACCTCAAGCTGATCCTTTAAGCATTCAAAATCTGAAAGTTACTGTTAACTACATATGTCAAGTGAGCTACTACAGGAAACATCTTTAAAACACCTCAAAGTTTATATATTTTTGGAAGAAAGACACAAGTAGAAAATGCTCTAGCAAATGACTTTTGACCCACCTCCAATATCTTGCTCATCTGATTCAAAAAACAAAGGGGCTTGAAGTTTCAAAGTCAACAAACAAACACTGTACTCTCATTGTCTCCTATTGTGTTTAATTTACTATGTACATGCAGCAAACAAGCTTAATCAACTCAGCAACTAATGGTGTATTCATTCACCAAATGATGCAGATGTAAGCATGGAAAGAAACTAAATATCTAATATATCATGATGTATGTTTATCCCTTGAGGGAAGCTGAATTTTATTGGAATTTATTCATTATTGATTCCATTGTGATTTCATTAGATGAAGTCAAGAGGAAGTGAAAAGATTGACAAGTTGCATCTGAATTCCACTCAGAGTTGATTGAAGTAGAACATATTTTGTACAAGTGGTTAGGTCTGTACCCATATAGAGTAAAGCAAGGTGTACAGTGCAGCAAGTCATGGGGAAGGGACATAAGGGAACAAGTTGTTTTCATTTCATTTTGCAAAACTGAGCATGCTGAATTCAAACTAAATCCATTTCCAAATGCACTCAATATCTTTTGCCTCTTGCTTTTTCTCTCCTTACAGTATTCAACCTTTAAAAAGCAAACTGAATTTTTTTTCCCGTTTTGTTTGTTAATTTTTACCTCATTAGTTGACTTTTTCAAGTCATAGGCAAAAAATCCTCTTTTTCAAGTCATAGGCATAATATTAATTAGTAACCAAGTTAAACCATACCTGAACCTTCAAAAAGCAAACTGAAAATGTTTCCATTTTTGTTTGTTAATTTTTACCTCACTATTTGAAATGATGTTCATCTAAAGCTAATAAAGCTAATAATATGCAGTGGTATGGGACTTGAGTAAATCATCAAAATGTTGTATCAGCAATGACTAAAATAGTACAAATTGAATAATCTGCATGTACTGTATGTATATCACATAACCCATTCTGTTGGTGCAAACAAATCTATATTCATGAATTGTTAATTTGCAGTACAGTATTTATTAGGAGCTACTGCCCTGGTATTTTCACAAACTGTACATTAGGCCTGGTAGTGAAGAACATTGTATATGAGTGGGAATCACTCGCCTATCTGCATGGAGATTCAGTATCCTCTAGAGGCATGTTTATGAACATTCACAATGTTGTTATCCTTCACGCTCTTTGAGCTATGTGGTTTAATATTTAAGCATTACCAATTACCATAGCAAAGTTTACTGTAGCCTTTAAAAATCCTCTTTTTCAAGTCAGAGTCAAGAAATCCTTGTTTTCCAGTCATAGGCGTAATATTTGTTATTAACCAAGTTGAAGCATACCATATGTTATAGGCCTAAGGCCTGGTCTCACATTATCAGTGTTACCCCAATTTTTTGGTCTTCTTGACACAGTTATCCTGCTAATAAGCAGTACATACTAAGTTATGCTTTTTTTTTGGCAAGATGGCAGTGTATGTTTCCATGGTAATGAGATGACTAACTTCTGCCAACTGTAACTCAGCAGTTCATGAGCTATGTCATATGTGTAGCTGTTGGTATTTAACCACAAGCCAATGTTTTATGACATACAAGTTCTATGGTGTTTTATTCGGTTTGGCTTCATTCTTATTAAAGGTGTATTTTCTGTCAGGTTGTTTCCATAGAAATCTTCCGATTGGTAGATTTGGAAGGAAAAAAAAGTGGGCAGTGCCCCAGAAGTGGGGGGTGCCCTAGAAGAGTGGGGTGCCCCAGAAGTGGGGATGCCCCAGAAGTTGGGTGCCCCAGAAGTGGGGGTGCCCCAGGGCCAGAAGTAGGGGGTGCCCCAGTAGTGGGGGGCGCCCCAGTAGTGGAGGGTGCCCCAGATGTGGGGGTGCCCCAGAAGAGGCGGGCACAGCGCTAACAATTTCCCGTCAAGTATTTTTAGGTAGATAAGGCAGTTCGTATGTAGAGATGAATATACAGGTAAGTATGGTTGCTCGTAAATCCTCAAATCAGTAACTTTAGGGCATTTGCGAGCATTCTGTGGAAAAGGAAACTGGACATTTTTTTTGTCACTGCATATGAACAAGTCTACTTGTACAAGAAAGAAAATTGCTAAGTGTCTGTTATTGAGAGGATATCTAATTTATAAAGAAACTGAAAGCAAATCCAGACATAAACAAAAGAAGTGAAAGACACAAACAGGACACCTGTGATGCCTTTGTATTGAAAAAATTCATTCTACTGATGCATCCATGTGTTAAGTGTTAGTCATGTATCCAGCTATTCTTGGAATACTTTATATATAGTTTGCATGTTGTTAAAAGCTACTGCCTGATGATGAAGATATGTAGCTTCAGTGTGTTTGAACACATATTTGGACATGTCAATAAATCCTGTAATTACCATCTTCACATGAATAATAGCTATAGAGTAGCATAATTTATGTGATTTGCTTGAATCGTCAACACGGTGGATGGTGGACGGTGGATGTCTCATGTTTCATAATCACACTAACTGTAGACAGTGATGGACTGTTCGGTGCACAGCCTCGTTAATTTAGAGAGTGGTTTTTGTTGAGTATTAATTAGTACAGTGACTGGTACAGTAATTGTATGTTGATGATGGACTTGTATCAACTGTACAGTAATGTTGCAATCATCAATATTAGTATACAATACAATCATCAATATTAGCATACAGTACTACATAGTATCATAGTATCAACTGTACAGTGCAAGTAACCGTACAATCATCAATATTAGCATACAGTACTACATAGTATCATAATATCAACTGTACAGTGCAAGTTACTGTACAATCATCAATATTAGTAGTACTAATTTAGTACTACATACAGTTGTTTGATGACAGATTCTATAACTACAGTATAGAAAATGACAGTATTTGGCAGGATCAGGGATACGTTAAAATACAGGAAACAGAGTGTTTTCCCAGACTTGATTAAACTATTCATAGTGCTTTGAAAATAGAAAACTGCTACATAAGCGTAAAAGAAAGTAGGTTACTAGATCGCATGGAGCTCATATGTTTCACATACATAACGGTACTTCCTCTAAACATATAGTACAGTATTGGACATACAAGTAATGAGGAGGATGTCTATCGCATTTGCACATAGAGGAAACTTGACTGTTTTTTTCATTGTTATCAATTCATCAACAAAAAGTTAAAGCTGAATTGAGGTTAATTCATTAATCAGCTTGAATAGAATTCAGAGAAAAAGTAGTCCAGGGAGACAAAAATATCTATAGACAATAAATAAAAAGGCCTTCACAAAATCCACAAGACACTGGTAAAATTTGTAAGCCGTTTATTTGTTCAGTTCTGCCAAGGTATGAATATATTTTAGCGTAACTGCATAAAACATGGAACTGGTTTTTAATTGCATTACCTCTACTACAACTGTAACAATGTCTTTGATAGTGTTACATGTATCGTTTGTTGTTTTTACATCCATTTTTGTTTCATCCATTAATTTCAGTTTAAGACCATCACATTAAGGCAGGAATATTCCCTCTCACTATCTGAACTTTCCTGTTTCACTTACTGTACAGTACATTAGAGGTGTGTTGAATGTAAGATGGGTGTTATCACCCTGCGAAATAAGTCTTGCCAATAATGCACTTACTTAATGATTCCAACCGTGCTCATATGTGGGTGTGATACATACAGCTAAACAAACACAAGCATGCACAGGCTCATAGTCACACAGCGCTGTTAGTTTCATTTTTACAAGTTCAGAGCACACATTGAATGTCTCTGAGCTCATACAGTAAATATTATTTAAGTCCTTTGCTGATCATTCGCTAACTTAAAGTAATATCTCAGTTAGTGTCTGTTATGAAACAGCCTACTTTATTGGCCCAATATATATGATGGTCTACGGTAAATTCCCTATAGGAATAGCATTACTGTTTCTTTTAAAGGATAGTTGCGATAACGATCTCGACGATTTTGCTAAGTGGTTTAGTTTTATCATTCAGCTAAGTCATTTTTCATCGATGGGTTGACCAGATTCTGCCAGAAAAAACTGATGTTTCTCCGTTTCACTGTGGCAAGTTTGGCTGTTTTTGGTTCAGGCTTTGGAGATTAAAATCATGATTGAAAAAATTGTTACAATTTGACTAACACACAGGGCAACTACAGTATCTATGAGTGCAACTAAATATGTATAACACAGCACTCGAATTTAGGAGAGATGCAATGTGACCGTACACCACCTTACGTAAAAGACTATCTACCTACACGTAGCGATGTTACCTCTCATTTAACTGATAAGTTATGAGAATATTGATGATGATGATCCATACAAAATAGAATTTGGCTTTCCATGCTATTAGTAAACTGTATGTCATTTATGAAGGTGAACATTGGGCAGGTGGTTACCGAGCTCTGTTATTGATTTTTGATCACTTGTCTACTGTAGACGACCATTTTGTCGTATTCTGCTGATTTTACCAGATTTGATCCTTCCTGTTTGGTAGTGTAGCGGTGCAATGAAACAGTAAACCAGGCAGAAATGTGCAATGAAGGAAATGACTTGTTAAGACTTTAATATTGCTTTAGCTATTGTTAAAAAAACATTTAAAATTATTCAAATTAAAGTTGTTTTAATATTTTGAAAAAAATTGCTTGTTCTCACTTCAATACTGAATGATATTAGTTACTATGTCATATTGTTGTTCAAAATGGTTATATTAAAAAATTATTACAACAAATTATCAGACCTTTATTAAAATTAAATTTATTAATCTTAAGATTTATTTAAATGATTAAAATTGTTAAAGAATATGACATTATTAATGAATTATGGCTGGTTCTTGTTTAAATATACGTGGTATTGCTATTGAAACATGGTAGATAGAAGTCAGTCTTGGGGATGTTGAAATACTGCATGCAAGAGTTTTACAAGGTGTTGTTGGTGCAGGAAGAAGGTATTCCAAAATGCAAACACCAATATTATTCCCTGGCAGACTGTAAAATTGTTTCATTAATACTGAATTCAATGGAATTTTGACTGCATTTGATCCCTGTGCAAATGAATGTTTTCAAAGGCAACAAAATTTTTCAATGTTTAACCTATCTTTTCAGACATTAATACAACAACCTCAACAAAACGTTCCCTCATTCAGCTTTCTCTAATGGCTAGAGATATTGAAGCTATGCAATTAACGTAACCTTATTTGTTTAATGATGTCATCTCGCTATTATTAAGAATTAACAACAATCTAGAACCATTTTGATGAATCAAGACTGTCCAGTGAGGACTGTTGTAAATGAATTCAATTTTACTGTCTCCTCACAGTCTATTTTGAGCCCGATACAATAAATTATTTAATAATATCATGCCAAACCACTTAATTTATTAGCATATTTTTTTTTATGATTTTTAAATCAGGAGTTTGTTACTTCGAGTTTCAAAAGACCGAGTTCATCAATTATCGCTTTTGGCGATATTGCCTTCGTTCATATGTAAGTCGGTTATTGGTGGAATCGGGGGGTAATATTAAATTTCTCGATTGGTGATCTATGTCGCTTTGAACAGCTCTGACTTGTAAGGTATAACAAATACATGCTGTAACAGTATGTGCAGTGTGTATATAATATATATACGTCAACTGTTGTGTAAGTAGGAGACGCCCACGCAGCACTGTATGTATATGAAGTATATGTACTGTATGTATATAAAGTATACACACAGTACTGTATGTACATAACGTATACTGTCATGCACTCTCAGTAGGATCATTGTTGTGTACTGAAGTATACTGTATAATTAGATTATGTGTCTTGTTATTGCGAACTCCTCTGTTAGCCTGCTACGGATTGAGATGAATAATGCACTGTAAAGTGAATCAGCAGATGGTGTGTAGAATCTAGTCGTGATCATGTCAAAGATGTTTTACAGTTACCCTACAGACTATGAATATGTGTGATACATTACAAGTTGTAATTCAATAGAAATTTGCAAAACTATGTCTAGAGCCGTAGTTTATAGGAATTTATAAGAAATATGGTCGTTACTGGATAGATGTAACTGCTAATCAACTCTTTGTGCAGAATTTCATTCATTCATTGATTCTTTTATTATTCCTGCGTTCATATTTTTTTAATTTCCTTCACTCTGTGGTTCATTTGATTTATTGCACTCCTCTCTTACCTGTCTTTACACTTATGCTGCACTTTCTCCATCTACCTAACAGGGAATAAGTTAGCACGTTCAGATTTGGGTAGCAGTTTTGAAAGTTCTGTACTTTGTCTCTTATAAAATATGATGTGTGAAAAACTGCACTGGTATATATAGCAATTAGCACATTTTGCATTGCGATACCGAATAAATCATAAAATATTCCCTGTCTACTCTATGTACTGTAAGTATTAACATGTAAAATGATATACACTAGAGAGAAAAGGCTGTTAACTTCAGGAAAGGTAGATTTGGAAAGACAACAGGTGATAACCATGATCCAGAGGAGGGTGAATGGTGGTGCAGTGCTGAAATGTGACCAGTTGTTAGGGATTGATAGACGCAGTGGCATCGCCAGACATTTCAATCTTGGTGGGCACGGGTGGCACAGCACTGAAATGTTTATTGATGAATGCCGTCCTAGGGGTGGGGTTTAAGGGGAGGGGGTGTTCCCTGATTAATTAAGGGTCATTAGATGCAATCTGGTACTATATATTTTGAAACTTGAAGTAACTTTATGTTCAAGAATTTTCGGGCTTAGTCTGTCCAATATTTATGTTTTTAATTGAGGCAGATAAACTTTTTGTTTGTCTATTTTTTGTTAACACTTCAAAACGCATCTGGGGGGCACCTGGGGGGCACAATTTTTGGGGTGGAGGGCACGCCCCCCCCCCAGGCCAACCCTTGGCAACTCCACTGGCTAGATGTGAAAGTGCAATAGTAGAGTCCAGACAAGTATAAAGCTTGATAAGTAATCAAAGCAAGTAGGTTGGGGTGTCTTTGGAACTGTGTCAAGTTGTAAATTTTTTATGAATTTATTTAATAGTGTGTTTAGTCTCTTCAAGATTTAATACATAGTGGATTCATATTTATAGTGTTATCAAATACTCTTTGTTTGTTCATCAGTGTGAAGAGGGTTCAACAGTTAATTTTATTAATTATTGATTAAATATATTGGTTATATGGAGTGTACAATGTCATTCATCGTACTGTTGATTCTTACTGGTAGTGATAACCAATAGTGATTTACACAGATTTATGACTGCACAGTAAGTAGTAAAACAACAGCAACGTGATTGTGAGGAGTTGATACTATTTATATACTATCACAGTGTTATCATCAAATAACAGTACAGCACGTATAGTTTGTAACTGTACATACGAGAAGGATATTATACACAGTAGCAAAGTTATGATGTACTTAGTTAATACTAATGAAATAAGTGCTTGAGGTGCTTATTATGGCATTGATAAGGAGACAGTTCCCACAATGCAAATGTCACAAGATGTATGCAAAATGTATGCAAATGCAAATGTATGCAAAATGTATGCAAAATTATTAAATATGATGTCAAAAGAGATCAGTTTTTGATAGTAAGTATTTCCAATAACAAAAAATGGGTTATAATTTTACTAAGAGAAATATCCACATATAACATATTGTATGACTTACAATATATATATTGCATACATAAGAATTGGAGTAGAAGTTGTCCTTGTTAATTACTTTGGCAAGGTTCATTAGTGGTTAATCACACCAGGTTAGTTACATCTCAGAAATTGACACATAATGATGAATGAGACTTGTGGAGAATGGACCACAAAATTAATGATCACATTGAGTTATTCCTTCTAGTATTAAACATGATTGCAAATTGGTTTTGTTTATAACCGTAACACAATTAGTTTGGTGAGGAGGGGATGGGGGACTGGTGGCAATCAGATTACCCACCTTAACTTCAGGCAAATTATGCTAATAATTGATATTTTTCTAACATTGGTAGATTCTTAGCAGATAAATGAGATTTGATATTGGAAATGCAGCCTTAATCCTACAGATTTATGTTAATCCTATATACAGTATTAACGCATTGACTGTACTACAGTATCACCATACACAGTACAAATACTCACTATACACAAATGTGTGAGTTGGTTTCAAATTTCACATTTGATACCATGTTCTATCTTTCAATTAACTTCTGTTGATAATTAAGCAGGTTCATAACAAGGTCATTGAGCTTCATTTAGGAAACTTGAGATGAATGGTGCAGGATTTTTGTTTATCTATTTCCTAAAGCAGAATTTAAGGAAGGTGTTGGTTACATTTCCAGGTAAGTGAGCCGATTCAAAATGTATAGGATACTTTATTGAAGAATACTGAACAATCACCAGTTGCTTTCAGAAGGATTAAATGATAGCAAGAAACGTTGTAGAGAGTAACAGAAAAGGTGAATTTTAGCATTTAGCTTTAAGAACGACATTGACCACTAATATTAAGCTGGCATAAACTACAAACTAACTGGATTATGCAGGGCCACACAGAAACTTGGTACCCTAGTTGTGGGACATAACTCTTTAATAAGGATGTACCTAACTCCTGTGAAATTGGAACCCTTCATATAGAAAAGTAAAAGGTCAGAAAAGTTTGGCAGTACATTTATCCATCTGTTAGGTTGAAATCCTATCACAGCTAGAACCTAGGCCTCTGTACCTACTCCTCAAAGAATGCCTATTTCATGTTTTTCCTTGCTACAAAGTTCTGCAGGCAGCACTTTTAGGGTTTTAAAAACCTTAGGATGGCAGAAAGTTAGCGCGAGGGCCTTCTTTTAATCTAAGGTATGACTCCTGTCATAAGTGCCTACAGACTCCACTAATACTGTAGCTAATTTTATGTATGTTCCATTTTATATATCAAATCCCTGTCTTCTGTGACATCCTAGTTGAATGACATTTCTCTCCCTCTTCTCACAAAAACTATGGACAATTAACATGACATATATACATAGTATCTCTCCAGGTTTGTTTCATCTTGAAAGAAATGTAGAAAATATGATAAACATTTTAGAAAGTGAAAATGAGCACTTGTATGTTTAAGAGTAAGAGAATGTAAGAGTGTACGTTACATTAGACTTTGTGCTCTTGCTCAATGCAGAGAACTTGTAACATAGATCATGTCCATATAGGTTAACTAGCTGTACACATGCCGTAGCTGCTGTTGTTGTTATTGTTTAACTGAGATTCTACTATTAAAGTCCTTGAACTTGTGTGACCTCCTTGGTATCCAGTTTTGGTTAACAGCTGGTCGGGATTTGTTGAATTACATGCATGGTGGAAACACATGTCATAGGTGGAAATTGCGGATAAAAGGACACATTGATAAAATCTTGTGAATGATAAAGATCTTGTTAATGCATCTGTTGTTGTGTATTAGATGAGATGGAGTGGATGTGGAGTCTATCAATGCTACCCTTGTACTTTATATCTTGGTGCAGTAATCCTCAGGGCGATATCTCGTATGGAATTAACTAAGGAGAATGCCTCCAGGTGTTAAAAAATGACAAAATCTCATTTTGTTATTTCCATCAGCTGCAGTGGCTGAGATTTTGAGCATGATGCAAGTGGAAGACAACAACAGCTACCCTTTAATTCCATCCCACATCTTTTCCCCTAATATAAAATCATGAAGGGGAAGTGGGGGGGGGGGGGATTTTGGGGGTTATCTGTTTTGTGTCGAATCACCATGTTGTGTGGTATGTGCGACGTTAGATTTACGTTTGATTGTGGAAGAGGTTATAAATAGCAATGAAGTCATTGGCTAGAAAGGGATTCCAAGCAAGTACGCTAGGATTATAATCCTTAATTTTGAGATGACCACTCTATTTTAAAATTATAAGTCCCTCCCCCTTCCCTCCCCCTCCCCCATATCTATTGGGAATGCCAGATACTCGATTTGAACCCTGCTGGTGCCAATGATTTCTTTTATCTTTAGAAAAAGTTGTTTATGATATACAGTAGATATTTTATGTGTTTGATTGTAGATATTCTTGAACACCCAATTGAAACTCAGTTTTTCACTTTCCCTTTAAAAGGGACAAAAAGGACAGAGTGACCTATTAACTTTCATAAATAGCTGATTGCTCAAATGCCAGAGTATGATCCTTTCTTTGTGATTTAGTTGTGTGTGATATTTCTTGTTTGTAAATCCTGGCTAAATTTGGGAGACCGTATATAATAAGAATTTACCATGAAAGGCCAAAGATTGTTTGTGGTGCTTGCCCAAAATTTGCCATTGAACCTGATACATGTATGTACAGGAGATAATTACAAAAACTTGTGTAATGTTAAAAGACAGCACCCGAAATTAGAAATGGCAAAGGGAAAGTACAAAATTATTCCCTCACATATTATTAATCACAACTTAAAATTGGTATTTGTTAGGTTCTAGAGAAAATTGTATTTTTAGAGTAAAGTCAGCAAAGAGGAGTTAGTTTGAGTTTGATTTATTTCCACATCATATAAATACAATAGTGAATAGTTAATATACAAGGAAGTGGAGGAGGACTGAAGAAGCAGAGCTTTTACGTGCAGTCCCCCTTTACAAAAACAATAAACGCAACAATACAAAGGATAAGTAAGAGGAAGAAGAAATAAGAAAAGAACAAAGAACATAGCAAAAAGTAAGAAAGAAAGAATCACTGCTTAATGATGATAATCGTTAAGTAAAATGGATTTCATATTTTGTTTGAAGCAAGGAATACTTTTGGATGTTAGTGTTCCTCATAGGATATTCATCATAGTTGATGATTGATCTGAATGTAAACTACTAACTACATTTCTGGAAGGATGACAATATGAATTTAACAACCTCTTTAACACGACACAAACACAGGTATGTGTTATTAATTGTGTTAATTTGTTAGATCTACAGTGTGTGGTTTAATAGGCTCTGTGCTATGCAGGAAGCATCCCCTCCCATGCAGGAAATTTTCCAAAACGCAAGACAGAGAATCAGCAGCTCGCCTGTCCCAACAGTAGCAGGCAAGACAGTTTTACTGTGGCTTTGGTTATGACTCATTACATTTTGAGTTTGCTGCTAGTAAAATACTCTGACAGGCAGAGTGTGTTGAATTCCGGTCATGTCGTCAGTGACTCGGTTGATAAAGTCTGTCTAGCAAGCACAGAGCGAGTGCTTCAGGGCGATGATTATGATGTGACTAGTTAGTTGTCTGCTGTACGCTGCTGCATAGTGCAAATGGAGTTATTTTACCACATTGCATGTGTGTCATTTGTGGGTCTGTCTATATAGAAGCAGCACAGTAGCAATAGAGAGAGAGAGAGGTACAGTAGCTTGTTTTAACTTGTGCTGTAGTACACACATAGTGGATGGGCTAGGCGGCCTAAACTAACTCTTTAGGAACAGCTGTTTGTGAGGACTTTCCCAGGAGCATAATTTGATTTAATATACAAGTGAGGTGAATAGCATTTCTGTGGGAGAAAGAAAGGTAATCCTCT